>VDFB02348272.1:0-14248 GCA_007258455.2 Sequoia sempervirens | reverse complement strand
CTTCAAAAAAAAATTTCAAAAATGATTCTTTACCTCAATCCTTCTTTCTTTAATATATTTCTTTGCATTTTTCTTTCAATTCCAGAAGACATTTCTTCCAAAAATCCACTGCTAGCTTGATGTATAGACAAATACTGTGGCTCTTTGCTATTGAATCAATTGTTTCTAGAAGAGTATCTAGAATGACAATATTCTATGTGTTTTTCTCAGCATCCTCCAAGAGACCGAAAAGTTGTTCCAATCTTAACTCAATTATCTCTTTAACTTTCCAAAAGGTCTTCACAATACCATCCCTTTGTACCATGATGAATACAAGATCAAATTGAAATTAATTGATCCTTTTCCTTTGCGTTCCATCCTTGTCATTAGGAACATCATATGTTTTTCCAATAGAGTTCAATTCATGCTCAATAGTATTAATTTTTGTTCTATAGTTCCCAATAGCGGTAGACCACTGGAGACAATGCCTATATACACTGTTTACACTTTTGATACAACTCCTCAGTTCATTCATATTCTTAGTCAACCTCTTTTCTTCATTTCTACATCTTTCTTCTAAGGCCAATTGAATTTAGTCTTTTTCTATTTTTTCGCCAGGTGACAGTTCCCTTAATCTATCTTCAATATACTCAATCAATACTTCCAGTAAGGTACTTTCCAATTCAATTAGATCAACATCATTATGAATAACGTAGATAGCTAGAGCGTCTCTAATCTCATCTTGTTCATATGATGATCAGGACAACCATATATCTCCAATCTTCTTTATCCCATCAAGTTGCTCAAGAATCTTTAACACCTTTTCTTTAGTAACATCTTCTTCATCATCATTTGTTGATACCAAATCAAGTGCTCCTATTATTTTTTCTTACTTTCATTCTTCCTTCTCCTCTGTCTTCGGCTTCTTCATTTCCAAAGGGAGACATGAACTAATTTTCCTTGTTTTCCTCTTTCTGAAGGAGAATCCTTCCTTAAGCATCATAACCAAATTGGAAATCATACCAAAATTCCATGCATTTATCTTGATTTAAAAATACTCTTGGAAAACCTTTTCCCTTTTTGCTAGACATTTCAAATATCGATAAACTTGCTTCCCAACTAGTATAGTAGACTTTCACACAACATTTTCTTTCAATGGTAATGAATTCATAAAATACATCATCAAGCATATAACCAAAGTTCCAAAGTGAAAAGGATAATTGTCATTCTTTTTCATGGTTATATTTTCAATTAGTTAATTTCTCAGCAACTCACACAAGTCAAAATCCTCCTTTTTCTCAACCATTTGATGTGCAACATAAACAACAATCGCTGAAGTAGAACCTTCCCTATTCCTGAAATAAATCTTATATGAGATACCATATGCCACATACCTTATCACTGGGTCAATTATGGTGTGAATTATAAGTTCCCTTTGATCTCCTATTACCCCAGTTAGGGCTTCAACCTCTTTGTTCTTTATGAATTTCTTGACTGGAACAGGTTCCATATTGCATAGTCCTGTTATTGTTGCAATTGCTTCCTTCATGATCTCATAGGGTTTCTCAAGGATCATTTGATTACCTTGAATTCTACTTAAAATAACCCAAACAATGTCCACATTTGAAAAGTATGGAAATTCACTCCAAATGTCTGAACCCTTGTGCCGTAAATCTTTGACCTTTTGCATTTGCTCAATTGAAAGAGAAGTCTCGAGATTTCAAATCTTTTCATGATCAAGTTCTTCAATATGTAACTTACTCAATTTCTGCAATTTGTTGTTGCATTGATTAAATACAACCATTTCCTTTGACTCCATTGCTTCTTCCTTGTTCTTTGTACTTTTGCTTGCTGGTAACCCTAACTCTTTGTTTCTCAACTCATTCACTTCAAAATGAAAATGACCACTCAAACTTCCTTAATTAACTTATCACTTTTAGGGTTTCATCATAAAGGATAATTTATTGCTTTCCACATCATCATTTGTACTTTAGTCCATCAATTTCTCTTTCTACTTGAGCTATCAGTCAATTTGTGAATTGCACAATAAGCAAAAAGTTTCCGCAAATCTTCTGTAATGCTTGTTTTCTACCAAAATTTTCTTCATTTCCTTCAAAATGAAAATTTACATCGCATATCCTTGTGTCATCGCATGACATCTCTTATGCCAGGGGTTTGATATATTTTTCGATGACTGCCCCCCCTGAGGCTATTACTAGATTTAGTTCATAGAAGAGGTATCTGCACCGAATGCAGATGCAGGATTATCTGATTTGTCCTTGTTCTCTAGTTCTTCTTACTTTCTCCATATTTTTTCCATTTCTCTCCTCACTTCTTCTAGATTAAGCTTGTTCTTTTGTTCTGATTCATTTTCTTCCCAACTTTGCTCTTACAAAATTTTGAGATAGGTCCAGATTTGTTAGAAGAGTGGCATACAACAAATCTTTGATTAAGAGAGTTTGTAATCATCTTTGTCCTGCACTGATTATCCTTGTGTCCAAAAGGATTGCATGTGTAACAATAGCCTTGAAAAGAATGAAATATTATATCGGTATTAAATTTGTTCATCATTATCCAACTTCTACATTCTGTAGATTTATGCCCAAACTTGTTGCAAACATAGCATTGTCCACCAAAGAATCTATTTTGGTTCATCATTCTTCTATATTATATTGTTCTATGTTTGAATTTATTGCATGAATAAAAAAATCCATTAAAATATGTGTAACTTTGATCATTAGGTTGTCAAATGCGGATCCTTTTGGTATTGATCCTTCTAATCTTGCCTTGATAAGTATTGCCTTGAAATTTCCTTTGACTATTCATTTTGTTTAGACTTGGATTAGTCTTTGAACTTTGTCCTTCTTCAAGTCCTAGACCACCTTTATCCTTTGTAGGCTTTTGAGATGAAATTAATTCATCAAGCATTCCCGAACTTATCTTAAATTTGTCTTCAAAAATTTTTGCCCTTTCTAGATCGGACTTAAGAATTGCTACTTCTTGTTCAAGCTTGTCACATTTTTTTTGTCTTTTGAATGATAATTTCTTTGATTTTCCCAATTCCAATTTCAGATTCTCTTCATTCTCTTACTTTCTTCAAGTTTCATCTTTATATTTTCACCAATCTCCTTTGCTTCTTTTAGTTCCTAGTAAACTTCTTTATGTTTCAACTTAAATTTTTGGATCTAATTTCTTAGTTTCTAAATACATTCACCTGCCTACTTCAAATTTTCTTTTAGATCTTCATTCTTAGACTCTAAGGTCTCTGCTCTTAATTCTTCATCTAAGTCAGGTCCCTTCATCATTTAGTTAAACCTACCAATATCTCCATCAAGTTGTTAAAATTATTCGAAAGGACCTTGCTCTGATACCAATTGTTGGATAGGACAACCGAGAGGGCGGGGTGAATCAGTTGTCACAGATTATAACCTTAAATTCAATTACTAGAACTAACACATAAACTGATTAAGTGATTAACCATCAAATGCAAATCCACAAACACAATAACACTAGATTTATGTGGAAAACCCAATGAGGGAAAAACCATGATGACGATTAACTCACACTATATAGAATATCAAAACCGATTGAACAAAAAGGCTCGGTGCCTAAGATAAGGCTCGCTGTCTGAAATAAGGACTCACTGTTTAGAATCACTATCCATAGGGCTATAGCCTGGAGGGATCACTACCATAGAGATACAAAGAAGATGGCTCACTACTAGAATACAAAATTTATGGCTTACCGCCAAAAGTGAATTGATGAATTACACCTTTTTTGTGTTGAATTCAGTTATGGATGAAGCTCAGTAATCGCTCAATACTTCTACTTTGATTACACACTTTTATCTTCACCTAATTTGCTTATTCTGATCTACTTCAACCACACACTTTTTCTGACTTTATGTTATTTTTTATAACCTCGCATCTCACATCCTTCTCTCTTTTACTTTCTAGTATATATATATATATATATCTTACACATTGATTAGGTCAACCAAAAACATCCATAAAGTATTGCATACACCAAGTTGGCCAAGATCTTGAAATATCCAAATCATAGTTTGTCACACGATAGGAATTGGACCTAAAACCAACATGCCAAACCACAAATAATGGTCAACTTCAATGTGAAATAACTTCTTGTAAATTAGTCATATATGTAGTACTTTGTTGACATTAATGATAAGCATTTGATGCAATCTTCAACTCTCGCAAAAAAATGTCTATGTTTCAGAGATGAATTTCTTTCTTGGGCTACAGATTAATCAAAGTTAAAGAGTAATTTTTATTTCCACAATCTAAATATGTGAAAGATATATCAAAGAAGTTTGGGCGGACGGTTCCAAACTGGTATGTACTCCCATGGGCAGACCAGTTGCAAATTGGGTAAAGATGATGATTCAATCGTAAGGCTGACTGTGTATAAGTAGATCTAAGGATTGGTGAATATTAAATTTGACTCACTAGACTAGATATTATGTATAAGGTTGGTTCATCTCGGCTAGATCTCCAAGAAGATCCCAAGGAAACACATGGTGTTGCTATTAGGAAGAATATTTAGACATTTAAATAGCACTCTGGATTATGGATTATGGTATCTTATGGATATTGACTTTACAGTAAGTGCTTATAGAGATGCATATTAGGTTGGATGTGTAGATGAAAAAAAATTACAAGTGGTGGTGCATTCTTTCTTCATTGTAGATTGATGGCATGGTTGAGTAAAAGCAAGATTCAATCTCGGCTCTACCATTGAAGCTGAATATATTGTTGTTGCATCTTGTTGTACAATAAAGTTCTATGGATGAAACAGCATTGAAAGATATCATATGGTGTATGATGATCCTATTTCATCTTATGTGATAATACAAGTGCACTTGGGTTTCAAAGAATCCATGATGCACTCAAGAACAAAGCATATATCTATCGCATCATTTCCTCTCTTGATAGAGAAGGTACGTCAGTGAAGAAGTAAAGCTTGAGTATGTTCTCCATGAAGGATCAAATTGTTAGTATATTTTATAAGGATCTTCCTAAAGATACTTTTTGAGTATCTCTGAGAAGTTAGGGTTCATTGTCCCTCCTTTCTTGAACTAGATGCAGATGAGATGCATCATTCTAGTGGATCTATGGATCTATCTTTCTTCTAGACTGATGTTTTGGTGGTTACCTCTCAGGGGGAGTAGGTAGTGTCGGGTGTTGTCATTATGAGTATTTTGTTTAAATTTCAAAGGGGAATTCAAAGTAAAATATCTTTTTACTTTGCCATTGATGTCAAAGGGGGAGAGGAAGTACGTGAAAAGGGAGAAGAAGCATGTGAAAAGGAGAGGAAGAAAAACAAAGAAAGGAAGACCTGAATATAAAAAGATCTATATACCAAGAGGGAGAAACAAAAAAAAGAAACGTAGTTGTGCAAACATTGAGAGGTGTATTCAAAGTTAGTATGGTGTCTTGTTGGTTTTACACTGCCATCAATGAAAAGGGGGGATTGTTACAAGAAATGGAAAGAAATGAAGGTCAACTCTGGCCAATTGGTTATCAACTAATTTCTATTGTCATTAGTGTCATGGATGCAGGGCATTGGTTGTAGATGTCAAGGATATTGAGAAAATTATAATGAAGATATGTTGTAGGTGTTTAGTGGTTGCTCCAGGTTTTGCTTTGGGGTCTTCTCCTATGTTTGTGTGGTTCAGATATTTTGATCATGGTCTCGGAAGCTACTGGGATCCAAATTTTGCTGTTAATTCAAAGGTATAGTGCAAGTTATGTTCAACAGTTGTGATCTCTAGTTTTCTTTGTTTTTGGGTGAGGTCCAAGAGAAATATTGTTATTTTGGATTTCTCTTTGATGAATTCTTATGACTTTCAACTCTAGATTTGAGTTTCCTTGATTGTGTTGAAGATAATTTCGATATCTAGAAGGTTTGTGCTTAATTGTTCTATGTGTTTTACACTGGTTTGGTCGACCTTGTGTTGAACACTATCTTTGGAGTTGATGAAGCATGTTGGATCTATTTGGGTCCTTATGAAGTGTGTATTTGTGTCACCCTCATTCTAATTCCACCCTAGGATTTTTTAGCACTGACCTAATTTGAATTTGAATTTGGATGGCTAACTTTGGATATGTTTCAAAGTTGAAGATTGTATAAATACAGGATGAGTTAGTGGTGAAATATGATACAGAAGGAGGAAAGAGAGATAAGTGCAAAGAAATAGAGCAGATAGATGTGAGATTGATGCGAATCAGTGAGTTTGTTTGATCCAAGTGTGGAAGATTAGTGTGAAGCCTAAATGTTGAGTTCTCGGATGCAGTGAGTTGAAGGTGTACTCTATCATTCATGCATGCCTTCAAGTGGTTGAGAAAATTGTGGTGGATTTCTTCGTTGCATTGAGATTGTCTTCTCTTTGTAACATGTCTCTTCTATCTTCTTTGTATCTCTATGGTAGTGAGCCCTCCGAGTTATAGCCCTATTGGATAGTGAATCCTAATTCGAATAGTGAGTCCTTGTCTTGGTAGTGAGCCTTGTTTCTTAAGCAGTGAACCTCTTGTAATCAGTTTTGATATTCTCTATAGTGTGAGTTAATCCTCACCATGGTTTTTCTCTTATTGGTTTTTTCACATAAATGTGTTGTTATTGTGTTTATGTGATGTTTTTTAGTTTCATCACTAGTATTTAATGTTTAATTAGTTAGGCAGTGTTAAGGATTAGTTCTGGTGAATGAATCAATGTTTAAATCTATGGAAATTGATTCACCCCCCCTCTTAGTTGTCTTTTTCAACATCATGTCCTTATTTCATTATCTCGTCATTTAGTTTAATTACCTAAAAGGGGTTTGACCAAGTCAAACCTCTATTCCCTAACAATCAACAAGTTTTTCTCTCTCTACATGTGTGATTGTAGATCTAGGAGCCTTGGAGCTTGAAGAGATTTGAAGATTAGGTTACAAGGTTGGGAAAAGTCATCAAGTTATCACAAGTTTATCATCTTCATGGAAAGTCACCTACAAGTTGCAAATCAAGGTTTTAGATCCAGAAACGAATTATGGAAGGAATCTGAGTAGAGATAGGAGAGCATATTCAGGTCTTAACCCTCCAAAAAAGATAAGTGGGACTAATATGCCACTTGTCACATATGAGTCCCAGTATAGCCCATTTTCCAAATTTCAAGAAATTCAGATCAACCATTGTGAGATTCCATTTTTGGCACAAAAACCCTAGTCTAGAACTAAATCATTCAGACTGGCATATAAGTCCCAGTGGGCACCAAACAACAAGATTTCAAGATTTTGGAGCTTGTTTTGACCTCATCATTCTTCTAGGTGCACCCCTGTACTTTCTCAGTCTTTTATTCTGCATTCCAGTTTCATTTCCTAGGTCATTTATCTAGGTTTTGCATGGTACTTTTCATGTTACATTCATCTTTTGTCTTTCCAAGCCCTAGCTTGGTGGTGAACCCATTTTTTCTAAACATACCCTAGGACACCCTATTGCAAGATCTCTCTCTCCCTTTCTATATTTGGATTGAGATCTCTAGTGCTTCCTTGAATGAAACTTGGAGAAACTTGTTAGCTCTATCCCTTGAAACATAGGGCGTACATTTTTCTATGTTTTAGTAATAGATAAATGTCAATCATCCATGTGAGATGGGTGTTTTCCCTTTTTTATAAATAGAGGTTATCTTCTTGTGTATCATAATGATAAGACCAATCATACCAATTTTTTAAGCACGTGCGCAAAGAATCCATCTAAAATTTCTTGGTGAGCATGAATGTAGTTGTAGTATGAATTGTGTCACTATGAATTCAATTCATAATTTCACTTTCATTTAATCAATATAAGACTTATTTCTTCCTTTTATTCTATATTTTATTTATTATTCATCAAGTGTTTTAGGTTATTTGACAAATCCTTAACCATATATTTGTTATCATTGTGTTATAAATAAATCAATCTTCATTCGAGAAATTTAAGCTTTATTATAAACCTTATTATGTTAGCATGGGGTCTATATGTATTAGGAAGCGCAATACTCAATATATTTAGGGAGAAAATAATTTGGGGACTCACACTATATGTAAATTGAAGCAAATTGGCTAAATCCATTTTGATTATTATTTTCTTTTTACTTTGTTAAAACTATTTTTTGTATTGACTTTGTTGTTCAAGGATCTAGGCACCAATATTTTGTGGGATCAATAATGTTCTTAAAGGTATAAAAAATCATCCAAAAAAGTGCTCACTCGCCGTGAATTTAATGTCTTTTATAAAATCTAAGAACTCTAATTGCAATATCACACAAAATCAGCATAGTATAGATTAATTTGACAGATAAATTAGGCTCAAGGCCATGGTATAGGATTTGATTCTATTTTGCAACAAATTTCCGCAAAAAAATCAATTATTATGTGAGATATTTAAGAGGAGCATCCTCTTGAGTCTTAAAAAACTCAAAAATGAAAAAATTGAATCCATTTTTCTGAATTAGCTTGATTAACAATATATTTTATCATTGAGCTGAATCTTTAACTTGATTCCGTATATTGAAAGTTGCAAGATCTTTTATTGCATCTCACAAAAAATATTAATAATTGACTAGAGCACCAAATTAGATTCATGAAATCAAACCAAATTCTCTTTCAAGTGACACAATCAAACTATTATAATGAAATGATAAATTATAAAATAGATCTAGAACCTTAAAGATAAAACAAGTGACAACCTGTTACATAAAATACCACTTATAACTAATTATAATAGAAAGAACAAATTTTATCAAAATAAATAAGTGCAACCACTACAACAAAAACAAATATATAATTTAAGAAAATTCTTTAGTGCATCTCATAGTCTTCTAGCAGTTTGCCTCTTTCAAGGAGATCAATGATAATGAACCTCCTTTGAACACTAATTTGTCCACATATGGCAGTCCACTAGTTGGGACTTGCATATTCTAATGGATAGATTTGGCAGCCCCATCAAGACAGGTGGGCTCTACTCCACAGAAAAATATGGATTTCTGTGTACGTCCGGCACGATAAAGCTGATAGATCTAGCACGAGAATAACACTTCACACCCATTTCCATTTTTTTCTTCTTACTCATCATAAGCTATAATACAACCAGCACATAGTCAAGATTACTCATGACTCCACCTCATGCTTCTAGAAAACCATTGGCCAACAAAAAAAAAATTGCTCACTTTGCAAGGTGCTCATTCACCAGCCCCAACACTTGATTTCAGAGAAAATGCCAAGAATAGTTTCATTGTTCTCAAAGTGCTCATTCAGTTGAGAGGCACTCTGAATACCAGAAGCTGGTGGATATTCTGCGGGACAGTTTTCAGGATATATTCAGCGTTCTATATGTTAAAAGGAAGTTTAGAGTGTGTTGTTTAAGTCTGGTTATTGTAAGAAAGACGTCATGAGCTTCTACAAGTCTGTGAAGCGTTGTATGCAGAGAAAGAAATACCAGAAGCTCGAAGCATCCTCCAAGAGGAGGAGGAGGATCAGAAGAGTAAAGATGGGAAGTAGGAAGATGAAAAGTTTGAGGTGGAAGTTGTCACCCAAGTTAAAGCTCAGATGGTTTAATCCCAAGACTATGATGGTGAAGTTAAGGGATGCATATGTTAATATGATGTTAAATGTGGCAAATAGCAGAATTTTCTCTTCAGAGATGTTGTATCCTAATGCTTATCCATTTGGAGAGAGGATTGTGAAAGAATATGACCAAAAAATGGTGATAGAGATTTATAAGTCACTTATCATTCAGAGCCAAGGTCAGTTGGGACAGTTGCAGACCTAGTGCTCCTAGAATTTGTAATACTCTTGTCCTTTTTCCATCTGGGTATGGATGATGTTTCAAGATTCAGAAGGTGGTGATTGAATAAATTGTAGTATGAGCATTTATGCTCTAACTTCTGCTGCAAATAGTTATATGGTTATCAGAAGATGTAAGTGCTTTATATTTGTAATATAATGTCCTTGACTTCTGTAGATTGAAGTTTATATAGTTATGTGGCCAATTTATACATAAAGGTTTTTGGCTTCATTGTAGATTTTCTTTCTTAGACTGTGAAAGCTTTCCTGGGGAACTTAATTATCATTGTTAGATTTGTAGGGAGGGAACTGCTTTTGTTTTCAACTCAATGGCTTCTGGATCATACATTTTGCAATTTTTAGAAAATAAAAAAATACAAACCAATTGTCTTCAACTGTCTAAAACTGGTAAAACTCTATGAATGTTCGGTAGATCTGTTCTCAACAATATTAAATTTTCTCTTTTGGCCCTTAGGTGATTGTTATGTAAGGGGAATGAGATTATGGTTTACAAACAAAATACTGATTTCTCATTTAAATCTTTATACCATATTTTAGAATTCTAGTTTCCCAAAAGCTCAATGACACATTTTTTATGGAATTGGAATGTTTTATTCATTTACCAATATTGGTACATGTAGGTAATGGTGAAATACCATGCCAATTTCCATTTAGTATGGGCTAATTTTTAAATAAAAGTAGTATATTTTTCTGTTAAATTTAGGTTTTTTTTTTTTTTAATTATTTATTCTTATTTATTTCTATTTTTACACATTTTTATACATGTAATTTTATATTTGTCTTATCTACATTTTTCTCACACATTTCATAATTTATTGGTCTTTGTCTTATCTACATTTTTCTCACACATTCCATAATTTATTGGTCTAAATTTTCATGCATTCCCTTATAATCACTAAATTTCACATTCCTTTTTTCAAGTGATTTGACAAATTCTAGTTCCTTATAAAAGATTAATGAGATAGTTTTGATGCAATAATAATATTTTATTTATTATTGGTATATATTTGTAATGTTGAAATTTGTATACCCATGCCAATTCCAATTTAATTTTGGTTTATTTTGAAAGAATGTCTTAATATGATTACATAGTGACACATGACACACTTATGATGTAGGAGCATCCTTGGAGAAAGTAGAGAAATCCCACATCATCAGTATTTACTTTTTTTATATAGTTTTGGTTCACTAGTTAGTTGTAGAAGATATCATTGTATTTTACTACATTTCACAAATTATCCTTGCAATTTGAGAAAAACATTTAAGACAAGTATTTAGATATTTTATGCGCATTTGAGAATAATTGAATACATTTAATGACCTATTTGATTTCTCAAAAATGTATCAGATTGGTTGACTTTCATGATTGAAAAGAATTTTGGTATTAGAGAATTTAGAGTTTGTGACAATTGGGGAAGACATTAGAAAAAACTTTGGACCTAGGGGCATAAACATTAGGCACCAAAAAAATTATGTTATATTGTTTTTTTGCTCAAAACAATAGCTCTTGCTAGTTGACTACATGTTTCAAGGAGTATTGAGCTTTGTGCCACCTTGTGACTAATACAAATCATTGATAAGGATGTAGAAAGATATATAATGGATTGCATGATCATTGAAAAAGGAAGTGGAAGATGGATCATCATCTAGGAAATGTATCCAAAGAAATATGACAAGAAGGGGGTAGAGGATAAGTGCAACAATGAGGACGCAAAGTTAAATAATTATATAGTGAGGTAATAAGGAGTATGATATAGAGTGCAAACATGTGAGAAGAGAGTGTGAAGAGTTTATGGGGGTATTGTGTAGATGAGTACAACCATTGTGGCAAGTTTGCAAGTGTTTTTTTAGGATTATAAGTTTGTGTATGTATCAAGTAATTATGGCCTAACATGTGAGAGAGCCCTTTGTAATAGATTATCATGGGTTTGAGGATCTAAGAATATATGGAGGGATCCAAGTTTGGAGGTTTTATACCTTTTCACAACACAACCTTTTTTTTTTAGCAAAATATGTACCCCCTCTTTTTGCTTAGGTTAGGTTGGTCCCAATTTCATCAATTTCAAGGTCTTATAAGTTCTCAAAATTGGTTGGTTCTTATACCACAATTTTCTCATAGTTGGATAGAGCATTCAAAATAAGGCCTTTTTTTTTTCTTTTGAAAATTCCCTGGATTTCATTAAGGCCGAGGAGAAATTCATTTGTGGGTTTTATCCATTCAACCAAATCAAGATCTAGTTTGCTAAGATTTTCCCACATGGTCCAATTTAGTTAATCATTTCCACATTCTTCAAAGTGTTTATCTAATTTTAGTACCCGTTCAAACTACACCAATCAAGAAATTAAGATTTGGTTCACTTAACTTTTCCCATACTCGACCATTTATAAGATAAAATTTAATGTTTATATAAATCTAAGGCCAATTTGAACCTAATCATTAAACTTGAATTCAAAAAGTTCACTTGAAAATTGTATTCATTGTATAGCCATGATATCATGATAACACCATCTTCCATTTTTGGAGAACCCTCTCCCAATTGAATGAAACATTTTATAAAGCACATATACAACTAGTTTAGTTGGAATTTCTTGCCATCCATATAGCGATGATGTTAATATTACACAATGTTGAAATCATCTCAAGCAACCCTCAGCTTATGATGATGCCATGATGACATCATTGTTTCAAAGCAATTATTCACGTTATATTGATGGCATTGTATTATTTTGTTGAAGTATCATCAAAACTATTCATTTGAACTAGTTAGATATAGGGGAGAGGGGCCTATAGTGGAGCACCCTAACTTTGCATTTCTCAAAATCCTATGTGGAAATTTCAAATCACTCCCAATTTTGTACAATAGTTTATTTGGAAACTCATGTGCTTCTAGATATTTCGTTTTAGGGCCACATCAACATGATTTTTGTTGAGGTATCCAAAAAGGCCCAAAAAGAAGTGAGACCAACAGTGGTGCACTAAGTCATGTTTTATTGGTGCACTGATGTGGCATCACATGATTTGTCACTTTGCGTACTTTATGGATAAAAAATGTTTTGCAATTGGGTATTAAAGTGCTCCACTTTGGGGCCCAGTAAGGACTACTCCTATCCCCACTATTGGACCCTGCTCCATTATGGGCTCGTCTCCCCTATTAAGAGTACAAGTAAAATCAACAGGTTCAATTCACTTCCATTTTCTTATAGGACTAGCTGAAGGATAATTTCTTCATGAACTAAAGCTATATCTATAAGGTAAGCCCATCTAGATAACATACCTAAAACATTATAAAAGTTAGTTCACTTGAAACGCCTCACTATGGGAATCTTAAAATAAATGTTGTGAAGAATTAGCACCCATCTAAACTCGATGTTGTGAAACACAAAGTTAAGAGGTACAATTCCAATTCAAATTCTTACAAATGGTCTTTCTTGCATGAAGCATTAATCATCACCAACTCCTATTGTGCATTGATTGTAAAGCAATTTTCATGAATTTCCCTAATTTTTTAAGTGATATTTCATAATGAAATTGTCACCAAAAGCATTTTTAAGAAATAGAGAGCATTCTAAGCACCCATAAGGCTTCCCTAGAAGAAAAATTCCATAGAGGAATTTTTTAACAATTCCAAGAGTACTTAGAGACAAAGAAGATGAAATTTCACTAGAGTTTTAAGCATTCCCACTATATGCATTTTCCATCTAGGCTTGATTTTATTTGAAGAGGTATGTACCCAAAAGAAACTTAGTTTTGATTATCGCAACTAGTTAATAGTTAAGATAAAGGTAAAACTATTAGGATCAATATTTTAGGATAATGGTAATATACCACAAGAATTGAGACCCTGGTCAAATATAACATTTGAAAAATAGAAAACCCTAGCCATAACTAGTAATTGAGAAAATAAAAAATTGACTAAATCAATTAAGATTAGTTCACAAATTTAAACTAAAAATAAAAATGAAGTAATCACCAATGACAAACCCTAGCTAGGAAAAAATGTGATTCAAGATTTTTTTTTATGTAGGTTAAATGAGTGTCAAAGCTAACATTGTGAATATGAATTCAAAGGAATGAATCCTCCCTTTCAAATCACTAAAAGATGGGGGGTAAGTGCACAAAGATGGGGGGCCAAAAAGGGGTCTTAAGTGGCCACTTATTTTTTGAAATAAGGAAAGACTGATCTTGGATGAGAATATGAAGATACACTCAAAATTTGAAGATACAACAAAAATAAGAGTCATAGTGCTCTAAATCTACTTTCTAAATTACTATTTTTTTAAATGGTAGAGATTAAGGAGTTCAAAAACATAACATTGCATCTGGTATGGCCCCCTAAAATGTTAACTTTCTTTTAGTATTTCAAAATTGTTTTAGTGGGAAATTAGCTAACACTATGTAGTTTATGGCTGATTTTTCTACTAAATTTCTAA
>VDFB02348271.1:0-13736 GCA_007258455.2 Sequoia sempervirens | reverse complement strand
ATCATAACCGTGCGCTCCTCCACATTCTTGACTCTTGGAGTTCGCCATCTCAATCTCGAACCCTTCCGCAGCCAACCCAATGATAGGGGGAATATTCTCATTACTCGAGTAATGAAGCCGATCTGGTAGGTCTTCTTTCAGAAAAACCTTCAAATACTCACCATTATTCACCTTGCCAGAATTCAAGCCTTCTTTCATTTTCGCCACCACTTTGGACGGAGAAACTCCCAGGGAGGCCTGATGGAAAGTAGAGACTATAATACTCTACCCAATCGGAAGGAATTGTAATCCAAGGACTCAAATCCTCCAAAGAGATGAGCTTCTGATCACAAGTGCTCACCATTCCATGGTCTCCCACCATGATAATAGTCACATCCTCCAAAATCCCTCTTTGTTCAAGCCCATTCATGAGTCTCCCCATTAAGGAATCAATATGAGCAACTGTCTCTGTTGTCTGGGGATCATCTGGCCCAACTCTAGTGGCCCTTGGACTATCAGGATTTGAAAATAGAGGCTTATGAATCTAGGCATCTCCGAGGGTTTCAGGGTCAAAATAAATAGCCCAACACAGTATCCATTCTTTCCTCGAAGGGAACAAACCCATTATACCAAAGGACAAACTTTTTGGGGTAAGTATAGGGACCCCTTCACACCCCAGAGCTGACTGTAATAAGCAGCAGCCTGCAGCCCATGTTTGGTCACAGTCTCCCACAGGGGCTCTCCCAACCACCATTTGGGCTCATGGCTTTTCGTAGTAAAGGTGTCATTTGTTTGGGGGTCCCTAAAATAGTTGTTGATAATTCCATGCCAGGCAGGATAAAGCCCAGTTACAATCAAATAATGGTTTGGAAAAGTGAGGCTTGGGAAAACAGGTATCAGACCTGTCTCTGCACTGGTGCCATTGGAGATGAGCTTGTGGATGTCAAGGGTATGAGTTTTGTACAGATACCCAAACCGAAAGCCATCTGCAGATACCAAGATTACCACAGGGTCCTTCAACTTTAACTGGGGGCGTGCATACTCTAAACTCGTATCCACAGGTCCTGGGATCGAAACCCAAACCATGACGAAGAACAAGGCTGCTACCAAACCAAAGAATGCCATCGCCATAATAAATCTGAAAGAAGAGGTTTTGATTTCTTGGCGTTCACTGTCAAGGGCTTTGAGTTCCCATTGATATATATTGTCCCTCTAAAGTTTACCAGCTGGGGACAGCTGCTTTTCAATTTGTGTTCTATTCTATGGCATTCTTCTTGTTTTCTCATAAACTTATTTGTGGCAGCCATGGCTGCTGTGACCTAAGGACCCACTTACTTTCTTCATTATCCAAAGAATGGACCAAGCATTTCAGTGAGTACGTGTAGTTACTTGAAAACTATATGGAGAAAACCCTGCCACCCTTTGAGTTCGTCTCTCTTGATCATGAGAATTCTATTTCATTAAAATAAGATTTATATCATTCTCTACTGTTGAAAAGGAATTGTCACCAACTTTTATCGTGTTCCAAGGACAATTCATCACGTGCTTTCCAGGAAAATTCAGATTTTCTGGGAAGTGATAGAAGAAGATAAAGCTATCGCCCACATGATATCTTGTATACCCAAACGACACACCTTTTGTAATCCAAATGTGTGTTTTTAGTATTGTCCCATTAGATAACCTGATTTGATTTGGTTATTTGTGGATAATAATTTTTAAAGTTTTTTTAATTATATCTTTCATGTATAAAAAATAGTAGTTCTTATTTGATCTAAGGCAAATATCTTAGTTGTTATTCATTTTAATGGTTTAGTCACATAGAAGAGATTAAGGCTTCTATTAAATTATTTTCAAGATAATTTTATAAAATTGGAAAAATAGCTACAAGACTAAAATGATTTTTTATTAATTTAATAAGGAGTTCAAACATAATAAGTAGGGTAACACAAGCATTATTATAATGTCACAAGGTTCTCTTCACATGTCATGATTTAGGTGGTAATTATTAGGATGTAAGAGCAAGCACCCTTCAAGTGATAAACAAGACTCATCTCAATATCAAGTTTTTGGTTGGATATACAAAGGTTGAAGCCTTTAACCCTCTACTTTAGGCATAGATGGCAATGACCCATAAAATCTATCTAGATGGGAGAAGAGAGGACAAGCTATCAATAATGAAGGAATTCATCCTTGGTTACAATAAATCTCAATTTTATTATGTTTGGTGGCCTTTATTGGCTTCATTGATGATAATTATTCTATAGAGATAATTTGATAAGTCTAAATATGGTAGAGGCTTCAAAAAATGAGATAGTAAATGGAAAAAAGAGAGCCAAGGAGGTGTTAAATAAAAATATACAAGGCAACATCACCAATATCAAAGATTATGCAAACATGGCAGCAAAGAACTTTGTAGAGTACACGTAATATGAAATAAAAACCTTAAGTTGTGCACATGAATTCTACACATGTGGAGTATAGAAAAAGATATGGATGTCAAGTCATGTGTGGGTATCTGAGGGGTAGTGGGCTCTCTATTCCTAGGCCATGCTCAGTATATTAACAAGAGAAATGCTTTCAATGTGACATAGATACTTAGGTATGCATCCATGTTGTCCATAGTGGCTAGAGCATTTATGATTCATTTGGATATAAGTAGCATCATCAACCATGTTAAGGTCTTTCATGACTGTTACTTAGACCACCTCCACCTATTGAGAACGAACAAGCCAAGCTCAACAAAGGTATACATGATATTGTCTTGGCTTTGAAAGTTAATCTATCAAAGGATACAATTATTAAAGATTACAAAAATGTTGCAACTCTTCTTTAAATGAGCAAAATCTGAGGAGGCAACCAATAGAATGTAAATGTTAAGCATGTTGGTCACAAGGGGCCTATATAATTTCTCGTAATTGTCAAAGCTCTCTCATATGGTTTGAACTATATCAAATGACTAAAGGTTTTCTTGATGCATGGACTAAAGACTTCTTGGAATATGATTTCAAAAATAACAAAATACAGAGTTTTTTGGTTGATAAAACAAAATAGATATATTATTTTTTGAATAGATCTAGTGAACCACATGCTACCAAAATCCCAACTTCATGCTTTTTTTAGGCCTCTATTATTTAGCAAAAAAATGAATATTTTTCTATGAAATAAATTGGACATAAAGTCTAAATTTTTTTCATCCATTTGCAAAAAAATTTTGTCTTAAGTGTGAGCTTTTATGACATTTTTAAAATTTTTATTTTTATTTACATATTTATTGCTATAAATTATCATTTAAAAATCCTCACTTCCTCTTACAAATTAAGAGACCCCATTTTTTAATTTTAAATCATATTTTATAATTTTATAATTTTATTGGATTGTATAGCTTGACTTGCTATATTTTATATATAATTATGTATAATACTTTGAATTATTAATAAATCATAAAAAATATTATAAAGGAATATAATATATTATTTTATAAGGGAGTACAACTTTTAAAAAAAAAATTAAGTTATAATATTTCTTATAAAGATATCTATTAATTTTAAAAAAAAATACAATAATAAAAACTTTTTTCTTTTTAGAATATTTTTATACATATATTAAACTCTTAAATATAATTTTTAGATAGTTGAACTCTTGATTTTTATACATATGTTTATTTTATTAATGTTGTAGAAAAGTATTTGCCTCTTGTAAGCAATTATTAAATTAATGTAACTATTACATAATTCTTAATTTATTAATTGTTAAACAAGGTAGTACTTTTAAAAAGTATGATAATTACTCTTTATGGAATTTTACTATTTTTACAATGTAAAGTAATGTATTTCAATTATGAAATGTTTTATGTTTTCAATTATACAAAGTACAAATTATAAAGTTGAAAAGAAATGTTTTGTACTTTCCTATTTTTAAGAATTGATTTATTTACTTCAAGTTAAAAATTAAAGTGTTTATTATGTTGTATGAGTAGATTTGTTACAAGATTTTTTGTAACCAATGGAAAAAGACATGGGAGCACAAAGTGACAATAGGACCATCAAAGAAGTTTTATGCACTCAACTTCTTTGTATATGTCATCTCTTTCCATGCTTTTTTTTATATGATTCATCTAGCCTCTCATGTTTTTCATTTTGTAACTTTCAAACTTAAGTCTATTTCCAAGTAACATGGGTTTCATTCCTTTTACGTAATAAACATTAATCTAAAAGAAAAAGAAATAAAATCTCTATAGAAAGAATCCAAATCACTTTCCCACACAAATTCTCCAAATCACCTTTCTTAACAAACGTAAAATGGCTGCAAAATGTAACCATAGCGATATTTGTTATAAGACAATCAATCTACAACAAACAACTAATAACCTCGACTTTAATGCTATTATGTCTGACTCAAAGATAGATGCAATAACCTAACACAAAGAACATTCAGTGAGTATATCTTGTTACTTTTAAAAATCCCAACACAAATACTCATGGAATAGTAATTGATGCTCAATTGGGTGAGACATAGACACAACAAAGTACTTATTTTCTAAGATACTTTGCTTTACCAAAAGGATTATACCATTGTAACCAGGTGCAATAAGACCCTGGCCAGATCAAAAGATAACTTGTTTTATACAAGTAGAGAAAATTTATAGTCATAAAAATTTGAAGATCACATAATTTTAACTCCAACCAACACTTTGTGCTTCGAGCAATCAATAAAGAGAATTTATAATGAAACACCTAAAGAACAACAAATGCACCAAGTCCACAAACGAAATTTAAGTAAGCTAGAACATGTCAGTAGTAATAAAAGCAACGTAAATAAAAGGCAAAATGTAGCAAATTGGAGACAAGAAGAACAAATCCTCACAATATTGCAACTGATCCTTACAAAACGAGCTAAAATTTTAACAGTTCGGTAGTTTTAACATAAGCAGTTTATCTCCTTCCTCTACACACCGTTCTTGGAAAGAGAATCAACAGAGGTGACTATAATTACCTCTAAATTCCAGATATTACTACAAAACCATTTACTCAGCTTAAACTTGAAGATTTGAATCCATTGACAGCAACATCTGATATTACAAATTCAGATCAACCACAGAAATGAGGCAGTAGAACTGACTTTTCAAAAGATTGAGTGCCATTGTTAGGTGCTCCAGGGATGCCGAGAATAGAAGTGATGAGGTTATAAATCTCAACATTCTTAAAAGATGGCACTTTTCGCCCCCTTGCAAAACGAGGACCATGGCCAAAGAAAACTGTCCTCATAGAAAAGAATTCATTATCATAACCATGCGCTCCTGCACATTCTTGACTCTTGGAGTTCGCCTGCTCAATCTTGAACCCTTCAGCAGCCAACCCAATGAGAGGGGGAATCTTCTCATTACTCGAGTAATGAAGCCGAGCTGGTAGATCTTCTTTCAGAAAAACCTTCAGATACTCACCATTCTTCACCTTGCCAGAATTCAAGCCTTCTCTCATTTTCGCCACCACTTCAGATGGAGAAACTCCTAGGGGAGGCCTGATGGAAAACAGAGGACTATAATACTCTACCCAATCGGAAGGAATTGTAATCCAAGGACTCAAATCCTCCAAAAAGATGAGCTTCATATCACAAGTGCCCACCATGCCATGGTCTCCGACCATGATAATGGTCACATCCTCCAAAATCCCTCTTTGTTCAAGCCCATCCATGAGTCTACCCATTAAGGAATCAATATGAGCAACTGCCTCGGTTATCTGGGGATCATCTGGCCCAACCTCGTGACCCTGACTATCAGGATCTTGAAAGTAGAGGCTTATGAATCTGGGCATCTCCGAGGGTTTCAGGTCAAAATAGCCCAACACACTATCCACTCTTTCCTCGAAGGGAACAGACCCATTATACCGTGAACAAAACTTTTTGGGGCAAGTCCAGGGGCCCTTCACAACTTCAGAGCCGGGCCAAAAATAAGCAGCAGCCTGCAGCCCATGTTTGGTCACAGTCTGCCACAGGGGCTCTCCCAGCCACCATTTGGGCTCATGGCTTTTCGTAGTAAAGATGTCGTTTGTTTGGGGGTCCCTAAAATAGTTGTTGATAATTCCATGCCAGGCAGGATAAAGCCCAGTTACAATAGAATAATGGTTTGGAAAAGTAAGGGTTGGGAAAACAGGTATCATACCTGTCTCTGCACTGGTGCCATTGGAGATGAGCCTGTGGATGTTGGGCGTATGAGTTTTGTACTGATACCCAAACCGAAAGCCATCTGCGGATACCAAGATTACCACAGGGTCCTTCAACTTTAACTGGGGGCGTGCATACTCTAAACTCGCGTCCACAGGTCCTGGGATCGAAACCCAAACCATGACGAAGAACAGGGCTGCTACCAAACCGAAGAATGCCATCGCCATAATAACTCTGAATGAATAAGGGCTTTTGAATGTTCAGAGCAATTTAAAGAATTTCAGTGAATAAGGGCTTTGGAGAAACCCCTGCCACCCAATCAAGACGAGTTCGCAGTGCTTGTTTGTCCTGATTATCATCCAGGAGGAGATATTCTATTTAATTAAATTCATGCTTAAAACATTCTTTACTGATGAGCAAGAATGGCGACGTCTATCCAGCCCCGGGAATGCACCCGGGGCATAGATGCATGGGCATGATGTCCATGAATGTGGCCTGCCTCGTTTCTCTCGCCCGCCGTATTTTATCTGCAAACTTTCTGCCCTCGTATTAACTGCTCCTCTATCCTGTCAACTGTGTAAAAATTAAGATATTTGAACTATGTAAAACTTAATCGTGCACCCTGTTTCATATTATAAATTAATTTGAATGATGTGAAATATAAATTTCATTGTGATATTTTATATTATTTTTTGGTATAATGAAATTTATTATTTTTAGGTAAATAATATCTTTTAATCAAATAGAATGTCTCATTTTTATCATTTTTAATTGAATAATAATTAGAACACAATAAGTAGTCAAGATTTCTGGATAAAACTGTGTGTTGTTTTTCTATCAACGCTGATCATACTCCATGATCCATCATCAGGATGATTAGCAGGATAGAACACAATAGAAAAAGATAAATTTTAAATTAAAATAAAAGAAACAATTAAAAGTAAAAGTATAAGGACAAAAAATATTTTTAAAGTGAAAATAAATATAAGTGGGTATGCAAGTAAAATAATAGAAATTATTATTTTTTAATTATAATCTATTAAATTGTTGATAGGACACATTTAAATGACAATTATATTTATTTAAAAAATATATAATAAGAATAATTATGACAATATTTAATGGATGTATAAAAGAATGATAACAAGAAATATTTTTGAATTAGAAATCAGTTTTGAATATATAGATTTTATTATTTTATACAATTAATTTACAAATATTCTTATTTTTATTATATTATTTATGAAATATACATGTCTACAATTTATAATAGTAAATGAGAGAAAAAAATTAGATTTAATTGAATAAATATTTTTATCAACTTTTGTGATTCACCATCAAGATGAGAAAACATTGTAGAACTTACTACATAATGAGAATAGAGAGAATACAAAAATGAACATAAATAAAACTCTAAATGTTGAAATAAGAGTAATAAATTCAAATAGAAATCAAATTCAATATAATGAAAACAAAGAACATACTAGAAAAAGAAGGAAATAAAAGAAAATTCAAAAATATTAACCACTCTTAAAATATAATCAATAATAAAAATAATGATTAAAAAGAGAGAGAGAATGATATTAACAAAAGAAGTCCAACTCAATGGTTAATGATAGGAAATCTAAGAATGATTATCAAAAAGTAATAAGATTCTAAATAATTATAAAAGATAATGATAATAATAAATTTATATTTAAATATTTTTAGAACTCTACATGTTAAAAAATTTCTCAACATTTGTTATCGTAAAATTTCAAAAAGATATAAAGAATGTTGTTCAAATGTCAAAGTGAAAAGGAATGTGAAGATCTAAAGAAGGAAGATTTTATATGAGTTGGTATAATTCAAAACATTATTTATTAGTAATAGTGTTTTAATTTTATTTTATTTTATAACTATGAACTCAAACTTAATACATGTTTATATTGCAACAAATTAGACAATACATAAATTATTATATCAAATAATGTTTTCAATATATAAATAATATTTACTTTCTAATTCTATTATTTAAAAAAGATTATGTTTGAAATTCATTCTTTCATTCTTTTATAAATTATTATATTGTTAATAGATTTATGTAGTGTATGTAAGATACAAGTGTATGGAGGTCAAGATAAAGAACAAACTATTAATCGAAAATATGTTTATCAAAATCTATTAAATTATATAGAAAATCATAAATAAAAAACACATAACACATATTTTCAAAACATTTTGTGTTTTAAAAAATGAAAGATTAAATAATTGTAGATTTATTATCAATATGTTTATTTTGTATGTTTTTATTTTAAATAACATTTTAATATATTTATACTTTAATATAATTTATAATTATTATTTTATTATTTATTATAATTAACTTAATATAATTTAAAAATGCATAATTTAGATTAATACAATTAAAAATATATATGGTAAAAATGAGGCATTCGATTTTATTAAAAGATATTCTTTCCATAAAAATAAGAATATTTATAAATTAATTGTATAAAATAATAAAATCTATATATTTAAAACTGATTTCTAATTCAAAAATATTTCTTGTTATCATTCTTTTATACATCCATTAAATATTGTCATAATTATTCTTATTATATATTTTTTTAAATAAATATAATTGTCATTTAAAGGTGTCCTATCAACAATTTAATAGATTATAATAAAAAAAAAACCATTTCTATTATTTTACTTGCATACCCACTCATATTTATTTTCACATGTTGAAATGGATATTAAAAATAATTTTAATCCTTATACTTTTACTTTCTTTTTTTTGATACCTGATACTTTTTTACTTTTTTAGTTCTTTCCCAACGAACTATAGGCATGACTGTTTGTTAACTAGTTATTAAAAACCAACTTTTCAACAAATCAGAATGTATTTTTTTTTTAATCTAACAAATATTTGTCTATTGTTAAAGTAGAGATGCAAGTTATATAAGAAAACATATTTTAAAAATTAATTTTCTTAAATTTAATTGGCAGGAGAGTTTTGCCCGATAAGGGCGATTTATATGGATCCATTATGCTAATGGCATAGATGGAAAGCCTAATGGCACAGATGGAAAGCACAGGGCATCGCTTGCTCACTAAACATGGTCGGAAAAATCAGAACAGTTATCAAACGAGATGCTATTTCACTTTGGACAGTTATCTGGCTTTGCAATCGATGTATCTCGACGCTATTTCCAGTACTCAGTGTTTCAGCTTTGTTTCCATACCTTAGATTTTCCCCATCTAGTGCAGATGATCGTGTTTAATAGTGGGAGCAACCGTACCTGCCACTTGCCTTCCTCTAGCTTCACAGCTATGTAATTTCTTCACACTTTACTAATCTATTTAAAGTTCAATGCACGTACCCTATTTCCGCACAGGATTTGCAGACTGTAATTGGAAAATTGAAGTAAAATTCCACTGCCTAGGCAATAAGCATTTGTTGCAGGATTTGATATTCCTTTTGCCTTATACCCTAGGATTTTTTTACCTTTCGTTTTTTGTTGTTTACCTTGGAAAATGTTTGTCTGAACATTTTTCTTTCCCTTTTAACGATGAAAGTTGAAAAGCCCACATGGAGCCCCAGAATTGAGGTTTATGCAAAAATTCTTGTGTTAATCAATACCCTTGTTGATGAAATTGGATGGAGGGGCTTTCCAACACTGTAGATTCTTTCTTTTTTTCATGGAGGTTGAAAGTGGAAAATCATTTTTTGGAGTTTTACTGTGATTTTTTTAACCATTTTTAATTATTGAATAATACCATTAATGTACTTAAGACAGTTTATATTTTAGCCTAAGCGTTTGAGCTCACATCGGCCCCACATTAACGATGTATTTTATTTTATTTTCTTGTATTACAAATTCATGAATATATGTTGAAAAAGGAAACTCTCACACTTGAACTTGGTCCTCTGATTGGAAACACATGCGAATTTCCAACATACAGGTTATGTCATGTTTTTCATTTTTATAAGGAGAAGTCTATTTAGCTTGTGCCCTAGCAGGGCAATAACCTTGAGCTCCATTAGCAGAGGATGTTTGGTTACTGGTAGACTATAATTTTAAGTGGAAATCTTTGCACATTTTGTTGGTCACATTATAATTACATGGAAATTGGAAAATTAAAAATTTGAAAATAGTGGGAATGCAGATCATTCTGGTGTGTAGTCCATCTCATAAGGCTCAACTCTTTTTAGGCACAAATTCCGCTGATGCAAGTGACAGTGACATGACAACTCATTTGCTAAAGTTTAGAGTCTGGTGCAAGCCAACAGTTCACTTGAAGTTTATAGATGGACATCATCTCATATATTCACTAGATGGCAAATATGCTGATATTGATAGGATTCTTTCTTATTCTGATAGGGTTTGTTCGAATTCCTAGTTGGTCTAAAGACCTTTGCCATTAAAATAATATATTAATAAGGTTTGAAAATATACAATCTCTTATTTGGAGAGAAAAAATTTTGGTTGGACCTTTGTGCTGTTAGCAACTTCATAAGTGAGCTTGTTTAATCTCCTTGTGCTTGGTATCAGAAGATTGATAAACATTGGCGATGGCTTCAGCCATATTTTTTTATCCTATCCTCTATTTTAAGCATGCTTGTGGAAGCATTCATGAGGCCGATAAATCCCTTACAGAGAACTTCTAGATGACATGTCAACAATCAGTATTAATAAGTTTTATTGCTATCCATTGTTAACACATTGACTATCAGCTGTGAGCATTCCTTTCATGACCAATACACCCCACACGTTATTTTTTGGTTCTGCCTCTAGATGCTTGTAGATTCTTTCTATTTTTCATTGGAGGGCTTCACCAATAGGAAGGACCACCATGTATTTGTTCATTGATGGATAATCCATAGGGAAGTCTATCTCCAAACCATAACAATCAATGTTTAATGGTTTCCCATGCTTTTCAAAATATTTTTGGCCACAAAGATGCCATTGATTTTGACATGAACAAGAGAATTGTAGATCCTGCAAATTAACAAACTTTCCTTTTGTAATACAAAGGAAATAAGCACAATAAAATAGAGATAAAAATAAAATATTGAGATTCTTACTCCTTCATACTATACTCTATTTTCATTATTCAGAATCTGATCATTGCACTCTTCAAAAACTAATTCCTCTCTTACCAGCTATCCCCTAAATCCACAAAAAAAGGCCCCTAATTTAACTCCCACGGAGACTGCAATGTAACATAAGTTCAAAAAAGAGTAATCTAACTCCTAAGAAGACTACTAAGAACTAGCACATCAATTCCTAAATTACCTCCTACAAAGACTACTAAGCAGATCCACAATAGATCAACACTAAATTAAGAGCAGATCAACAGTAGTTAAGAAATAGTTGCATCACCTTTTAATTTGCTATTTTGATGTAGAATAATATCTATAAACACTGATAATGGTTCTTTTTAAGTTTAGACAATTTATTCAAAGCCCTGTAATAGAAATGGATGTAGATAGTGCAAAAATGATAAAGATTTGTTAAAAACCAAGATTGATTCATCCAGTCACATATTCCCATCAAGTGGATTGATTGAGGTCACTTAGAGATGCTTTGCAATTAGCTTTGGTAGATACTAAATAGCAAATGATAGAGAATAAGAGGAAAATTTTCTATTACCAGAGAGAATAATCCTTTGAAGCAAAGGATGTTCCAATATAACTTTTTTGATAGATAAGTCATGGTAGGATACTGCTTGATTACTGCGGCGCCCAGTTTAGTGTAAGCCTCAAATTTGTGATTATTCCAAATTCAATGATAGAATATCAGTGCCTCAATTGAGGATAGAATAAACCTTTTACGCGGAAATTTATGATATATGATTGAATAAAACTGAATGGTTCTTATGCACAATATTGAATGGCATGCTCTAGACTATTGTTTGGTTTGCAGATGCTAATATGAGCAGTGAGGTTGTTAGTTGCATCACGGGCAACGTAGCAAATGCACAAAAAAATAAAAGTTACAAAGTAGAGTGACAAGGCACATTTGCAGGAAAATGAGGATGGTTCCATGGTGGTCATATAAATGCATTAAAAAAAAATCCAATCTCATCATTATCTTTCTGAGATAGAAAAATTTTATGTGCCCTCTTCATCAAACTTGCAAAATTTCACACATTTCACTTAGTGGGCAAGCGTATCATGTGGATGCATGCTACCTTCTCACATATTTAGCAACTCAAGCTGCAGGCGCTAACTTAGAACTTAGGAGGTTGTTTTGGTGTTGGAGAGAGGAGCTTAATGCTATTTTATTCCTACCAACTTATTGTTGTCCATGTTGATCTATATATGCAAGCCCAATTGGTCAACCAAATGAGGCTTGTTTCCATAGGGGAAAGCTCTAACACTCTTATTCATTTCCAAGCACATGACCTTTGGATATTTAGTATCAGTTTTAGGAGTGTTTCACATGTTGAACTATGGCCAGGTTCAGTTATCAAAATTATGACGTACATTACAGCCTAAGCAATATTACAAAACTTAAAACTGCGATCGAAGCTTACAATATAAGGCTCTAAAGGGCACCTATCTACATCCTTAGTCTACATATTTAATAAAAGTCATCCAAACCTTAAATTGAGGGACAAGGCGTGGATTGAAAATTCCCTTTATTATCCAAAGCAATAGAAATCAGAGGACTAATCAAATCCTCCATCTTTGGAGGACCTGAAATATTATTTTCATCATTTATTTTGTTGTTCTACTTCATTGTGCTTTGCTCTCAAAACAACTTCAGCCTCTATCTCTGAAGGGCTTTATTGTTCTTCCTTCTTGTGCATTCCTCTCAAATTTAGTTCAAAATTATTGTGCAAATCCTCTTCTGAAGGACTTGTGAAACTTTTCTACTAATATTTGAATCTTGTTTGAAACAACAGTTGTTTTACCTGAATTGATGGCTTGATCTTAGTGGATCTTGTATATTGCAAGTAATTTCTCAAGGCTAACTATTTATCATAATTTCAAATTGAAAGACAAAATATATTTTATATTGAATTCGACATAACTTCATAATAGAATATCATTGGCTTCCTCAAAGAGACAAACATCCTTTGTGTAACACTCAATATAATATAATTCATGAATACTCACACTATATCCTGTGACCTATTATATTGAGTGTTGCTCAAAGGAGGTTGTGAAACAATATCGGACAACCACATGACGTAAAAGCAGAGTAACTGAAATTTGAATGCTCATCCAATCAAATCGATCAAAGATTCCACTGTGGGCATTGGAAACTGTAGTTAATCATTCATAGCTTTTTTTACTTAGACTCTTTGGCGGTTGGGAAAGGAAAACTTTTCTCCAATTTCCTTTGCATTTCTCTTAATTTTTTTCCATGTCAGAACCTCTGAATTTTTTATCTTTCCCCATTTCTTGTCCTTCATGATAGATTTCAACCTTGGATCTCCTCTAAGACGTGGAACACAAAACTGAAACCCAATTCCTCAGCTGGTTCTATCTTGGCCTATGCTTGAAGATATATGTTGGAACATTGATTACTAAATGGTGGTTTGTGCAAACAATGGATCTGTTACAGAATAATGCTCTAGTCATATAGGCAGCTATCAAGCAA
>VDFB02348270.1:0-12179 GCA_007258455.2 Sequoia sempervirens | reverse complement strand
GAACAATTGGCAACCCTGCCGCACACACCTTCTCAACTGCATGGCTAAGATGATCCTCAAAGAGATCGGCCTCTGAACCCCAACTACCTCTACCTCTCTACCAGATGCCTCAATGCATCTAATTGACTTACGTCGACAATCAATGACTGCACTATGAGCCTCTAGCCAATCCATTCCTATGACAACGTCATAAGAACCCAATGGAATAACACGAAGGTCCAAGGTAGTCTAGAGAGGTCCAACCTCCAACCTACACTCATGCACAAGGGAAAGGGATGCAACTTTTGCACCCGAAGCTAACTCTACCTACCACCTATCAACTTGCTTTACCACATCCAGTCTACATCGCGCCACGACAGATGAAGAAACAAAGGAATCTGATGCTCCAGAATCAAATAGAATAGAAACTGGGTTACCCCTCAACATACCATAAGCCTCAACGACTGTACCCTAGTGCTCTGCCTGGCGGTTGTCAACCGCTGCGAATACTCAATGCCCACGGCCTGCATCTCCTACAGTCAGCTCTGATGCCGCTGGTCCCTGAGAATAACCCGATGCGCCCTTATTGGGACACATCCT
Organism: Sequoia sempervirens; assembly: GCA_007258455.2. Taxonomy (NCBI): domain Eukaryota; kingdom Viridiplantae; phylum Streptophyta; class Pinopsida; order Cupressales; family Cupressaceae; genus Sequoia; species Sequoia sempervirens. The sequence goes on along the minus strand of VDFB02348270.1, from coordinate 11,600 downwards.
CGCTATGTGACCCTGTTGGCCACACGCAAAACATCCAGTGCCTCTACCGAAGCCCCTGCCTGCAGGTGGTGTGCTAGACTGTTGCACACTACCCCTAAAAGATGAATGAGAACTCTGCACTGGCTGCTCAGAGTTGAATCATCTCATGCACCTCCAACTCATGTCCCCCTACCTCTGCTAGAAACCTTTCTGTTTCCCCTGGGAACCCTGCTGCTGCTGCTGACCACTCTGAGATGAACCCTGCTGAGCTCTAGAAGGTGCACCTCCCTAAGGTTGACCTCCTCGAGCACTAGTCCCAGCTGCTGAACCACTGCCCACCTGCGCTCCTACATGACCACCTAAGGCCATCGCTAGGTTCTCCTCAATGAGCCTGGCCTTGTCGACAACCACCTCCATGGTCCTAGGTTTGAAAACCTGCACTCCACCACTGATACGGGTGTTTAAGCCCCTGAGAAAATGTTGTACCAACATGCCCTCATCATCTCCTATGCCCGTATACTGTTTGAGCTCGTAGAAACGATGCTCATACATCTCTATTGACATAGTCATCTGTCGAAGGGTGTGGAACTCATCCCCTCGACGCTGCCTCCAATGCTCAAAAAGAAATCTAGCTCGAAACCGCTCTAGGAACAACTCCCAAGAAACTATACCAATGTCCAGATGGAGCTTATGCTCCTCTAATCTCCACCAAGTGGAGGCAAATCCCCTCAAGTGCATGATAGCACACCTAGCTCGAGTGTTGCTCCCATATGGGTGCATAGCAAAACACCTAGTCAAGTCAATGAGCCACGTCTCTACCTCCAAACCACTGCCTGATCCATCAAAAATAGGTGGTCGTGCTCTAAGAAAGTCCCTCATATGGGCTGCTACCTCTAAATTAGAGTGAACTGGTACCTCTCTCTCTAACCACCACTGGCTCTACCTCTTGCCTAGGCCCAAGGTGGGCAAGGGTCTCCTCTAACAACTGACGCAACTGAGCGTCCTCGATCATGGGTGGATCCGGATTCTAATTGCCATCTCCCTGAATATTCTGAGAAGCCTGTTGCTCCTCATGGTCAGAAACAAGTGGAACATGTGGAGGTGGGTCTTGTTGTTCCCCAATGCGACTGCCTAAATGGCCACATCTACGACCCCCACCTCTTCCATGCCTGGGAGGCATTATCCTACATAGACACAAAAAGGTATTAAGCACAACACACAATTAAAACCCACACAACTAGAAGCTTAATGGGCTCATCATAATCCCAGAGTACCCAGTGTTTAAACCAGGCTCTAATACCATGTGTAATGCCCCGCCACGCAACCCTAGGGGAAGTTGCAAACTACTAAACAAATGCACAACAATTTTTTTTTTCCAAATACATGTAAGATTACAACACAAAGCCAACAATCCCCTAAGGTCACAAGACAAAGATTATTTAAATCACAAATTAAAACAACATGCATGAAATGAAACTTAACAACATTCACTTAACTAATTAAAGCACATACATTCCATACATGAGATTTTCATTAAGACCATGAGATCCTTCATGGTTACCAATAATAGAAGTTATATAATTACAATTACATCTCTCATTCCCAGAATGAGGTAAATCAATAACATGATTGATTATTACAATTTCCACCTCGATAACATGAGGGGTAATAAAATACAAGAGCAACTAACATAAATGAAACCAAGGAAGCAACTGGAATCCCACGAGCTCTCCAACACGAAAGTCTCGTCCACATAAGCCAATGCCAAAACAACGGAGTATGGTGCACGTTCCACCCAACCATGTGATACTCGAAGGCTCACCGCCCGTGCTAGGAGATAGTAATAAGGGTTTCAGGTCAAGACCAACAACCTCTAAACATAGGCAACATGACTCAACTGAAAAAGGATACGTACATGACATCACATGACACAAAGGTTACAATGCTTCCAGATTTGAAGTAAATAATCACATCATGAATGCAAACATAATGTTGACTTAGGAGAAGTGTCATCACAATGTTGCATGGGATATCCTGGTAAGTCTTCCTAGGTCTTGGCCCCCATCTCAAGATATCCTAGAAACCTCTAATGACTCCCGACCCCTCATACAAACCAATGTGGAATTAGTTATCTCTCATAAAGACAAGATAACGATCTTTCCATTCTAGGCCTTCTCATCCCATACCAAGTCTATAATGAGCACTTAAGGCCCATGAGCGCAGGAAAAATTAATCTTTTAAATGTTGGTACCACTCTATGCTAATCAATTGTTTTAGTTTTCACTGAATTAACTAACCTACATTGAGATCTCCTGGCACCACTTTGTGTGTCGGCCCTCAATGTAAGCCACTTCTCTAAGACAACATGTGGAACTCTGCCACAACCATAGGGTACTCTAGTGCAACTTAGGGATAATGAATCCATAAACACAACATGAAGTCAACAAAACCTGACCAAGATAATCAGTTATAACACTGGACGCAATTACACACTACCCATGGCAACAAGGTAGATCGACATGATAACAACCCCATAACATAGAAGACGGTTCTATCTAGAAGACTTACAAAATATGACTCAAATCCCAACAAGAATAAACACCCCACGACAAAAGAAAGCTTGCAAACAATATAAGGTAATCTACCTTCGGATTTCGTAAATCCAATCATTCATCACATTAGTGCACTTAAACAAATTAAATAAACTATGTTCTTGCACAATCACATAAGGGTTTGATTATTCGTTTGATTATTGTTGACGCAATACACACAATATCTTTAAATCAATTTTTGTTTTGATAACCAATGATTTCCCATAAACCAATTTTCATCTATCCCTTAACAAATATCTCATTATAATTTAAATACTTCCTCTCTTTTAGAAAATAAATCACATTTAAAAATACATATATATTTAGTAAATATCTATATAATAAGATATACATATATATATATACTCGATATATATATATATATCTAATTACATATATATTTTAAAAAATAAATATATATATATAATTAATATTTAAATGTGCATGATAATTACTTAAGCATTTATTAAAATATAATATAGACATATTATAATATATATATTATATAATAATATTAAATTATTATATATAACATATATATTAAAAAATATATATAAATTATATTTTAATTGACAAAATAAAACATTGAAATCAAATTTCATATTATATGTATTAAATATAAAACATATAATATAAAATATGTTATATGTTTTATGTTTAATAAATATAATAAATGAAATTAAAAAGTAAATTTTATAACCAAATGCCATCCACACTTAGGGTTCGGTCGCGCCCTGTTTGAACAGGGGACGCAGCCCCCATGAATGGGGGTGGCGGCCTATGCTGGCAGCGACGACGTTGTGCTCACAGGTAGTCGTCGCCATTCTTGGGGTGGTCGAGGGTTTAAACCCTCCCCCATACACTTAGCCCATCCTATAAAACAAATCTGCCACATGGATTTAAACACACCAACGACTGGTAAAAACAAAAATTCTGGGTAAAACCCAGAACGGTGAAAAAAAACACAGTTTCACATTACTTCGAATTTTTTTGGTTTAAACAACTCACAAATATATATGTATATATTTATATATATACACAGTCATAATAAATGATTGTAAAATTACTTATTTTCCATACTCAGATTGAGCATATCCTCAATCTGAGAATTACAATAATTTGCCATTGAAATTGCAAGATTTAACACAATAAATTAAAGATTTCTCACAATTTGAATTAAGATTTTTCCAAGCAAATACACTTTCATAGAAAAACTATTGAATTTCCATGCTTGTTTTCAAGATTTTCCATTGATAGTTTGAGGATGAATTTTTTTATCTTTTGTTTTCACAAAAGTTTGAAAGTTCTTTTGTTCAAGTTCAAATGAAGATCTTCTCATGGGTTTTCAATCAGAATTTGAATTCCATTAATAGATTGAACCATTTCAAACACAAAAAAAATTAAAAAAATTAAAATAAGATGGCATAATAAGGAAAGCATGGAACCTTTTTTTTTTCTCCAAGCTTTTTGAATCCTTCAATGGAGGTTGCTCTCTTTCAAATTTTGCTTCAACAAATCTTTCCAATCCTTCTTCAAAAAATTTCTCCAAGAATTCCAAGTTTCTTTTTGCTCTCCAAAATTACCAAATTCCAAAAACAGATAATTCCAAAAAAGAAAATGAATTTCCTTATGCCCTTTCCTTCTCCAAATTGTCAAACCCCTAATTTTGAGTTCACCCACCAAAATTGATTGCAAATTTAGATATTTTCATTTTTGAAAATTAATAAAACAATTCTATTTCCCATTTCAAATGCATAATATTTATTTAAAACAAAATTCTATTTGCACCCCAAATGTCAATTAAATTCCCTTTCATCCACAAAATTGAATTTAACAATTACATTTAAAAAAAATCATTTTTAATTTTATTTCAAGAGGAATGCAAGGCAATTTCTATTTTTTTGATTTGTCACAATATTTAATAATGCTAACACAATTGAACTAATTTAATTAATCAACAAATAAATCTAATTCATGATTAGATTATTTTATTGATTGAATTAAATTAACTAATTAATTAATAAGCACTCTTTTATGAATTTTGGCAATAAATTTAAATAAAGCAAACACCATTTCACTAGGAAATTTAATCATGCAAGCAAGGAGAGACGAGATGACAAGGAAAATAACTTATCCCAACTGACAACCCGACGACACACTATGGCTAGGGTGATGTCACGACACAGAACCCCAAGCTACTATCTCCCAATCGTTTTCCATTGAACAAGGGACATGCTCAGACCTGTTGAATCAGGTGGAGTCAATGTCCTGTACCTGCATCCTGCACACAACCCGAGTGTCGAACATGCATATATATATAAATATTAAAACACACCATGAAGAGGAAATCGCGGAATCACAGGGCACTCGCGTGCGAGTGATGTGATCTCGTGCCCTTCACCAATACAATATCGCTAACTGATGCCTCTAATCATCAATGGTATAATCAAAGCATAAAGCATCAATAATTCACATACATGATAATTCAATCCACAACATGAAATAATAATATCATCTGATTAAAGTACCATCACATCAAAACATAATGTTTACATTGCTTAACAATTAGTGGTCAAAAGTAACCAAGTTATAACCAACGTGCTAACAAAGCAAAACATACATAACGAACACCTGCTCAACTGTACAAACTGAAAAGTTACAAAAGTACTAAAACTAACCTTATACAAACATTTTAAGGCTATAACAGTGGTAAAGCAGCTTATATCCCAAAGTTCCAAGTAATTAAAGATGAAAAACTTTCCATTCTCAACTTAGCCAGGGTAATATGAGTTGGAGTCACATTTCACATTAACACATGGATGTAAGGGGTTTTCTAGGAATGTCATGAGACAATATAAAGGTTATCACAAGGTCACGACAAATATACAACTCTGTTAAGACACAGTTTTATTAATGATTACACTCTAAATTAAACTACATTGGAATCACTTAAAGCTTGTTGGATTATAATATGGTGGAAACAAAAGAGAAGAAAAAAAAAAAAAAAGTTTTAGAATATAATAAAATGCCTATGTTTAATCCCTTCAAATCAAGCGACACTAGTCAAATTTCACTCATGAAAACCTGTTTGAAGAATCAATGTTACAGTCTGACATACAAACACTCACCTGGATATTCGTAACCAACTCTAGTCAATCTACCCATGAAACCTGTTTGAAGAATCAGTGTGACACACAATCATACAAACTCTCACCTGGATATTTCTGACCAACATTTCTATTCTCCTTGGATATTCAGTTTAGGTAGTTGTTAGTATCAACAAACTTATGGCCAAAACCTTGATCCTTACAACCAACCAATACTAGCCATACACATCAAGTCAGTTATTTCTGAGTAACTAAAAATAAATTGGAGACAAGACACATTTCCATTTAACATGTCCATTGCATAATGATATTAGATGCAACACACATGCATTTGCAACTATATGCAGGTTCATGAAATTCTAAAGTGTGACAAACCAAACAAAGCTTAGAGATGCTTTTTAAATCTAAACATTCATAGAAACAAGTGCTTAAACAATAAACACAAAAACCATGTTATAGCTTCAAAACAAGGCTTGAAAGTTGTCTTCACTCACTCAATCATCCATCGAATTCCCCAACCTTTCCACCTCAAGTGTCTCATGCTTGTCCCTCCATCAACTGGTGATCCATTAAATGGAACCTATAGAATAATTTGAAGAATTCATTATATTTTTACATTATATCATTCCTGTTGCCAAAAACTAATTGAAAATGCCTAAATATAAGGTCCAAGGTGATCCCAACACATGTTTATTCTACTGCTATTCATAAGTTGCTTCCTCGGGATGCCCACAATCATCAAATTATCCTTTCATTTAGGTAATTATTATCCAAATTTGTGTCAACCTACATGGACCCACAAGATCTTATGAAACTATTTGTTTGCTACCTCTCTAAAGACATTGTTGGCAGGTTAGGAACCAGAAACAAAATAGACTATCAGTCACCGGAAGACCATTGTACTTTGAAGTATCTGATAAAGTGTGGTACCGACTAAGCAATGATAAGGCATAAGGGCATGTAAAAATACAGGCCCTAGCACATTTTATAAGAATGGACCAGTACAAGGAACAAGAAGTTGCCCGGTTCTAATGAATTATGCAGCGCCACGGTATTACTTAAAAACCTGTTTTAAGCTCTTTCCACATTAACTGCAACTCCGACGAATGTAACACATTTGCCTCAAAATCATTAGAAGTTTACCCAAATGGCATACTGGCGGCAGAGAAGTCAGTCATAGATATAGAACCAAGTCAATCTGATGCTAAAAATCATTGTTAATTCAATGCATGATGCAAAAGCAGAGCCTTCCGAGGGACAACCCTGAAAAGAATCACAGGTATTGGACTTTGTCTTTTACCTCATTAAAACTCGAAGCTCTGTCACAGTGAATTTCATCAGTCTATCATCATCCTTCAAGCAATCTAAATTATTCTCAAAGTCAACTTCATCTGCTGCCTCTTGAACTTCTTGAGATGGTATCTTCTAGTCCTACACATGCATTTATGCATATTTAAGGAACATACAAAACAGTCTATACTATCACAAAGACAAATATGCCACAGTGAATCTTAAAAATAAGAAGGAAAGGAATGATTTTAGTAGCTGCTAACTTGGCATTCAGCAATACTTTGAATCGCAGACATCTCTTCTTTGAATTCATGCTTCCCATGCATATCTATACTAACATGTGTAGATTGTCCAGTCACTTCACTGCAAACTTTTGCATGACTATTCGATGAAGAACTTGGTGCCTCAGTTGACATGCCAATGGCTCTGAATGAACTTGAAATCCAATGAATCCTTGAGGATACCCTGCAAACTCAACAAACAGAATAAAAAACCTGAAAATGAATAACCGTATATCATAAAAAAGAGGGGAAGAATTCCAATCTTCTATTTGTTAGTCAAAATCCAGCAATGATTATATTTTAATCTTATGTATTCACCACAACATAAAATCATGTAAAATGCAGTTAATATTTTCCCATACGGATTGTCTTCAAACCTGAAGCGATTATCATTTTAGTACAGAATGATTACTCTAAATGCAGTGTCTTATTAGTGCATTTTGTGTATTCTGCCATTTAAACTTTAGATACGATATGATCAATGAATGATGTTTGAACAGTGTCTCACAGCTCTCCCTATCAAAATGTTGAGGAATGGTACAGAACATTTGACAGCAGCCATGATATGTTACGAGCATGAAATTTCTCATTGTCAGCGTAGTCAAAGCATTCAACATGGATTTGGCTTTCCATACATTTGTAAGATAACAATATAGGTGAGTCTATATGGATCCATGCCTAGCAACAATTTCGAAACGGTTTTCTTGCATCATATTCCACTCCTTTTGGGATTCAAATCATTCATTATAATGGATATAGTTGTGTGCTGATGTTTCTTACAAGCTTGTAAGCTATTGTAACTTTGTTGTACAATATAAGTTCTTGAGAAAGATAAATGACAAGAATGGTGTCCTTGTGGTGCATTGTTGTTATAAAGATGAGGTTCATTTGACAAGTTTTCCTATAACAGCAAAAGTAAGAGCATAAGATATTTGTCATTTGGCAAAGAATGTTATCAAGTACCTACAAAACCTTAAGGAGAACTTAGAGATACAAATTATGTTGCACATGATAGGAAGAAAGAAGAATTAAGACTTATGAGGTGCCAAACAAAGATCACTAAGCAATCAGCAAAGATATGTTATCCTGTGTAATTCTCCGAGTTAATTTCATGCTGCTCACATTAGCAACAACTCTAACATGTGCATTTCATAGCCCTAAAGCCACTAGGTACAAACAGAGTACAGCCTTTCCAGGGATCTTGAAGATGTGAGAAAAAATGAAATCAACGAAGTGCTGGCTCAGATAAAACTTCAAACCCCACTCGTCATTTTATAATTCTAAGATTTTTTATTTTTTTTAATTCAGAACACACAGCTTAATAGCATGCCTCCAACAGCAACTCCATACTTTAAGGTTAAATTTGTTGAGTAAATGTCTCAACCTTGCTTTGTATTTAATTATTAATTGATAATTTGTAATTTATCTTTTAGTTGTCATGAAAGTTGCTAAATGCAATTAATGACAACTTCTAGAGTATTTTTTAGTTGCCAAATTAAAAAGAGCATGAAAAAGAGGAAGTTAAATGTGAGCTTGGAGAAGATAAGGAAGATTTTTTAGTTTGTATGAGCACATTATTAAAAGGTGGATAAAATCACAAGTTGGAAGACAAAGTTTCTTTTTTTTTTGTGATTTATGCCTAATTGGTTTTTAGAAACCATTTGTCATTTGTCATTTCTATCATGCCTATACATTTAGTGCTTAAGAGGAAAAACAAGTTAATTTACAATTTGTTGAGGCAATGAAGTGTTGCAATGATTCACAGAGAGAAGTTGTATTGATGTCACTCATTTGAAGGATTAATACAAGTCTTGGATTTCTTTGGGTGTGGAGTTTTTTCCCATAAGAGTTTCTCCATGTAATTCTTGAGTTATGGCTTGCATTTATATTGTATTCTATTTTCATCTATGATTTATTACTATATATTTATTTGAATGCATAAAAATATCTACATATTTTCACTATAAATTTTTATCTTGATTTTCAACAAAATTTTGGAGTGGTGCATTTAAAGTCTATAATTAAAACTACTCAATTATTATCATTTGGTGTCTATTACCAATTGTGATGGCTATCCCCATCTTAGTGGGCTTTTTTTTATTCCATTGAAGTAATACAAGATACATAATTCTATTTTGCCAAAGTGAATATACCCAATTGACAAACACAACTCTCAGAAGAAGAATAAGGGACTAGCAATAGGCCATATTAATTAAGTATATGATAGTGTGCACTGAGGCATCCTTTAATGGAAAGGAAAAGTGATTGACATGATAATGACCACAATACAAGCCCCAGTGCGCATGCTCCCTACGTTAAAGCAATCCTGTCAACATGAGTTGCACCTGGACAAAGTTGGATGCATGTTCCTACACATTTGTCTAGATAGAAACCCCGCAAGCCTAGATTCTAAGCCTAAATATTCCATAGTATCTTTTTGAGTATAAATTATATGGCTGTAGAGCTTCTCTATCATTTTGTCTGAAGTTGATCTAAGCTTAAAGGCTATTAGCTAGTTACAAGGCATAGAGTAAAACTTACTGCAACTCACCACAAAGCATGTGTAGAGCATCAAACTGACAAGAGAGATAGGTTAAGGGGTGCCCTATAAGGGCCATGTCTCTATAAGAGATTAGGCATTGATATATGTATGTAATAGATAACAAACTAGGAAGACATCATAGATTATAGGAATAGAGAGAGAATTGAAATGTAAAGTAGTGACTAAGACCTTATCATGTAATGATTATCTGAATATGTATATGTATATATTTATATATACATATGAATGAGTATTATTTATGTTTAAGTTATCGATGAGCTACTGTTAGATATAGTTCATTACCACTCTTACTCTTTTCTACCACTACACCCTCTAGGGTATAAATTAACTATGTATTAGGGATACCAAGGTACAAATCTTCGAACTGTAATTCCCCATTTCCTCTTGCTAGTACCGATTTTTTTGTTGGGACCCTAGAGAGGATAGTGAAGAAAACTTAGAATAAAAGAACATTGGTGGTAAAAAGAGATAAGCAATAGCAACAATTAAAAAAATCTACAAACACCTCTCTTAAGTACTACCTCTATGAGAGGGGCTAGCCATTTAAGGGGTGACAAATGGAAAGTGGGGAATAATTTGAAAGGATCCCTAAAAAGATGTAACTATTCAAAACGTTAACCACCCATAGGATGTATAAGGATTAATGGAAGTCCAAACTAGGCACACCCATGGGAAAAGGAGATAAAAAAAGAAAATTAGAATTAATTGAAAGGATTAAGTTTGGAATAGAGATGAACGTGGAAGAAAGGAGGTTGAAAGAAATTCATGAATGACAAGAAAGATACTGCAAAAGGATAGAAAAGGAAAAAAGGAGGGAAAGAGAGTAGAACTTAGAGTTTGTGGAAGGAAATAAAAACAAAGAGGTTGACCTAGTGGGTATACAAAGATAGGGGACCAAAAAGTGGTCACTCCACTTTTTGGTCTTGAAATAGAGAAAACATGATCATGTAATAACAAAATATGCTCATGTTATGGGTTGGTAGTGTTGGCCCCATAGTTGTTGCACCAAAAGGTCAACCTATTAATGTCTAATACAATCTCCAGAGTTAATAGATCCACGAGAGGTGGTTAGTCTGTGTCACAAATCCCAAGGGGAGTGTTAACCATTTTCCAACAATCTTCCCCTTAGTGCATGCCAAGGGGATTCAAACCCAGCACCTTTGGCTTTGATACCAATTGTTGGTCCCATGGTTTTCGTTGCACCAAAAAGTCAACCTATTAATTCCCAATACAACTACTCGTAGAAGCATGGATCCATGGGAGGTGGTTAGTCCATGTCATGAACTCGGTGAGAGTCAATTATTTTCCAAATGTAGTGAATGGAGCCGGATCAATCATTACCAAAACCAAAATGTATACATTTTAATGTACTTTATTATGTGAATGCTTTTCACTAAAACATGAACACATTATAACACGCCGCACATTATTTTCTCGTGATTAAAATATTTTCCTTCTTTTTCTTTCAAGTCCTCTTCACGAAACTATATACATGAAATAAATATTTAATTTATATTTGCATGTATGGAAATTTAATTTCTTTTATAATTTTAAGTTATATTTCATTTATATTTACATGTATATGGAAATTTACTTTTTTATAGTTTAAGTTATATTTCATGTATATAGTTTCATGATGTTTGAGAGTGGTTTCGGATCTCTAGGAGCTATAATGCAAATTCTAGTTTTTGGAAGATTTTATATTTTTTAGACAAACAAATTTCAGTAATCAAGAGGTCAAATTTTAGTAATCAACAAGTTTTATCATCTTTTTCTCTCATTTTTTATC
>VDFB02348269.1:0-16213 GCA_007258455.2 Sequoia sempervirens | reverse complement strand
TAAATCCAAACCTACAAGTTTGTCAACCAAACAATCAATGCATGAGCCTTCAAATGAACAACGAGAATGTACCGAGTGCAAGTTTTCAAAACATGAATCTGCCAAAATTTGGGATAAATATGGTAGCAAATCATACGAATATTGTTCAAAATCCAAACAAGATGTTAACAAATCCAAGTCAAGGTAACACCATGCAAGATCAGAGTTACCTAAAACAAGGCAATGTGATTCCCAACATCATCAATGTTCAATTTCAACCCATAATGCCAAATCTGAACATCATCCCAAATCAGAACATTGTCCAAAATAAAACAACACAAGTATGCATCCTAAATTTGCTTAAACAAAAGCCAAATCAACTATATCAAGGGAGTCAAGATCGAAATCAAGATCAAATTTGGCGAGATCAGATTGCTACACTTACCAAAATAGTTGAGTCAATACACCATGAGACATCTCCACCACCATTACCCATATCAACATCATTCCTTGGTTTAGGACTTCCCCCTATACCTAGCACCAATCACTCCACCCAAATCAATCCACCTAACACTAATCGAGCCATCACCATCACACCAATGGACGGTATCTAATCAAACAACATCGATCCAAAATATAAATACGGTGTCCCAAGACCTATCACCTTGGTCATTCCGACCATCCCTATCACTTCGATCATTCCAACCACCCCTATCACACCCATCATATCTCAAACCACTATGATCACTTCAAAAGTATCTCAACCACTTGTCACTACATCCAACAAAATTCTGAATCCGCCACCACTACCACCTAAACCAAACATAGCAAGACAATATAACATTGCGCTAAAAGCTCACCAGGCCTACCAAAGGGCCATCCAACAATATCTAGCAACACAACAAGCAATACAACCTCAACAAGTGCAACAAGCCTCTCAAGCTACCCAACAAACACAAGAACAAACACAAAAAATGACAAATGTTGAGAACAAGGATCAAGATGAATCCATCACTGAGCACCTTGAAGCTATGTCTACTTTATCCAATGATCAAATCAACATATGTCAAGAGTCACTTCCCAATCATGATCAAATCCACCAACAATACCTGGCAATGATCCAATTCAAAAAATGTCAACATCACTTGACTCTATGGTTGAAGAAATTCATAATCTCCCCACCATAATTGCTGAAAGCAATGATCAAAATCTATCCATCAAAGAGCACATTGAAGATGTTGCTATCTTGTGCAAAGATCAAATCAACATATGCCAAGAGTCACTTTTCAATCATGATCAAAATCCACCAACCAACAATGATCCAATTCAAGAAATTTCAACATCATTTGACCCTATGGTTGAAGACATTGGAAATTCCTCCACCACAATTGTTGAAAACAATGACCAAGATCTCTCCATCGATGAGCACCTTGAAGATGTTTTCACTCCATCCGATGATCAACTCACCATACATCAAGAGCCACTTTTTAGTGATCTATTTCAAGGAGTGTTAGGATTATTTGATCCTATTGACATAATGTACGATCTATTGACCTATGATCATGTTGAAAATATATCTACATCACCTTATGAGTTAGATGATATATCTCAATAATTTATTCCAAAGCATGATCAAAATCTTTCACCAAGGTCTAGCAATGGTCCCTTCCAAGACATGTTGACCACCTTTGACCTCATGGTTATAGATACTGAAGAAATCCTCAACTCAACATTTGATCCAAATTCACTAAGAGATCAAGAGGATATTGAGCTACTTCCCATTCCTAATGATGACATCCAAGAACCCTTTGTAAGCAATCCATCCTTTGAAATTGACCCATGTCAAGAACTTGATCCAAAGCATGTTGAAAGAAATTCTGAAGTCAGTCAAGATCAAGAATTTGTATCTTCAAGATACTACAATAATCTAATGGACACTCTCCTATCTATGCAAGATGATCATATCCATGTAGCACATACTCCTCCATCTACCCATGAGATGCTTTCTATGGATGGACATGTAGATGATCTTCATCTAGAACAAGATTCTATTACACAAAAAGAGCAGGTTATCGATTCCTATAGTCAAACTGAGTTGTCAACAATAGTATTAGATATATCACAAATTCAGACTAAGGACATCATGAATAAAGATATCGAACATTATCCACTCAAGGAAGCAGGTCAGACAGAACAGTATAATCTAGAGTTAGCAGAGCAGAAAATTAAAATAATGTCATCTACAATGGTCATTTGTCAGAGCATGTTTACTGAAAAAGACATCTCAAAACAGGCAGAATCAAAGCATGAAGGTACTACCACCACCATACTGGAGGCAACTTTATCTAATGCAAGCATCAACATAGGGAGCACAAAGAGTCCTTATGATGAAACTAGTGTGAATACTACAACCAACCACGTCACGAATCATCATCCACCCATCACCCCATCCACGAATTGGGACCAACATCAAAAGAAAGAATTGAATCAAAATACGAAGAACGTTATCAAAGAAAAAGAAGTTGAGAAGCATAATGGACAAATCAAATATGCATGGATACCAAAACATAAAAAGAAAGATTATCCCTATCAAACTCCATCAGTCAAAGAAACTATGAGGAAAAATAAAAAAGGGAAAAGTATCCATCAAAGATGTCCACAAAAGAAAAAGCAGGCTTTTCAAGAAATGTACAAGGTATATCAAGCAGTTGGTCCTAATTTCACACACACTTTCATATCCACCTCATTGCTCATCTTCCCAAGTTTGGAGAGTCAAAGGTTCCAAACTATCAACCAATCCATATTTTATCCCTAAACACACTCCATCCATGCCTCCACACATGATATCCAATTCTCACATTGACCATGTATTGGCAACAACCCTTCATCATAAGGATTTCGAAGGCACTCTATCATGATTTGCGCACAAAGACAAAGTTTACTCTGGTATCGACGAAGCAGATCAAAAATCTCAAAAGTTGTATTCAAGTGCATGTATCTTAGCAAAGCAACTTTTTTGAGTAGGATATCGATGGCACATTATGACAGGGGCATCTACATCGACACCACTAGGTGGGTTAGCATGAATCTTTCAAAAAAACCAAAAAAAAGAAGAAAAAAATAAAAAATAAAAAAATAAAAAATTAGAAAAAGGATTGAAAATAGTAAAGAATAAAATCATCCTCTAGTGAAAACCACTTCGTGGCGCTTTGGGCAAGACCATGATGAAAACCTTGCAAACACGCGTCATGGGTAGAATCAAGCATCCATGTGTGCCAGTTCAGATGAACGCATCTTATCCCATCCGTAATAAATCGAGCATTCCATCCATCTTATCCATAATAAATCCATTCATCCATAAACCATTGATCCAATCCATTTTCATCCATCTATCATCATCATTTCTCATCATCATCTCTCATAATGTTGGCTTGTTGGATCCTCTTGTCATCATTTAATTTCTTCATTTTCTGCACTAACATCAAAACATGAATAGTTAATCATCATCACAAATACATCCATCATGCATCTATCATGCATTCATCTTGCATCCAAACACCGTTAGTATTCTACATATCATCATCATAATATAGATCTGTTAGTCTAAGCATCTCATAAATCATCCATTGCATAATCACAACATATCACATCATCCATCTCATACATCAAATCATCATTTAAGTTGTTTAAGATAATATAGATTTGTTATTCTAAGCATCTTAAAATCATCTCATTTGCATCATCGTCCATAACCATCCATTTTGAACCTCTTTATCGCGAGATCGACCCTCAAATCGAATCTTTTCGCTCGATCTCTCGAGGGGGCAGTGTACCAGTGTACTTCTTTCCGCTGGGGCATCTGAAAAATTAAAAAAAAAAAGAATTTTGATTGCGGTAAGATTATTCTTTGAACCAACGCAGCAAGTACATTGCTTCAAAGAGGGGAAAAATGTAGACATGCAAAATTAACATTATGCATTCAATCAAGTTCATTCATCAAGTAAACTAGGTTTCACATTAGGTCCATTCATCAATTAATCAAGTTCACCTTCATCCATTCATCAGGTAATCTCATTAATTTCCATATCCTAAGGTCATTAATTTAAAATTAAATAAACATTATCATCAACCTTTTAATCAAATAAATCAAACATTCATTTAATTAAATCATAATGCATATTCCATCCTTTTCTGATTTAAATAAATCAAATGTTTAATTCAAATAAGTCAAAAGCATCCTAATCATCATTAAGCTAACCTAATCCTAATTAGCCTAACCTAATCACCCATCACATCCTCTAGATAATGCCACTTGCACAAATAAATCAATTTATTGATTTATTAAATTCCTTATTTTCCTTCAACATGGCATTTATGGGGAATATTCCCTCAAATTTGAATTCAAAATCAAGTGGACATGTACATCCAACAAAGCAATTAATGTCTCTTACATGTCCCTTTGCAAGTCAAACTCATCATTAACTCTCAAATTCAAATTCAAAATTTCCCCCTCTTGGGCACATTTCCCAAATCTTGCACATCCCTCAACCTATGGCATGATGACAAGTGGCCTCTTTTCATTGGCTGGTTTTTAGTCCCACATTGCTCCCTCTTGAGCACTCTTAGCATTTGAGAATCTACAAATAGAGGCTTCATCCTTGATCAAATCCTCGACAACTCCACAATCTCCACAGTCTCAAGCACAAATGCACCATTGTCATTTGAATCCATATCATCTTAGCATTCCATACCATTTTCCATATCATCTTCAAAGTAATTTCATCATTAAGCTTATCCAAAGGGGTTGGGAAAGGGATATTTTCCACAGTAGCACCAATCCCCCTATGAGATGATGTTTGAGTAATTTAGGAATAGATTTCATGCTCATTTCATTTATAATTTCATGCTAGTTTGGTGATGTTATTGTTTCTTTTGTATTTGCTCAATAATTTCATAGGGAGAGTGATTATCTCATTTATTCAATGTTGATAGATTTCTCCATATTTGTCAATCATTGATAAATGTAAGGCTTTACCTCTCACACATAGTGTTTTATTGAAAAAAAATTATTTAATCAAGTTTCAAAGTCAAACCAATTACAATTAAGACATAGGTGGACCGTATAACACAACTTTTTTGTGTGTATTGAATTTTGATTTTTTTTGTTTGTTGGATGAAGCACTTCAATATCTAGTGCACTCATATTTTTCAATTTTCTTTTTGATAATCTTCTATTTTTCCACATGTGCAGAACAAAGAGCTTGATTTTTCAGGGAAAAACCTACACTCACAAGAAATAAAAAATAAATATAATAATTAAATTAATTTTTTTTTCAAATTATAAATTTTGGGAAGCTTATAATAAGAACTACATACTTACAAAAAATAAATTTTAAATGAATTCATTTGATCACCCAAAAGGTAAATCAATTGTGGTTTTTTATCAACATTTTGATAGGTGTAAAGGAGACTCCGTTATAGGTATGGTTTAAAACTAGCGGGGTTCTATCCAAGGGGGTTTGATCTAAGGTAGTTTGATCAAACCCTATTCAATTATAATGCTTTAAATGGATCTTTTTAAGGCTTAAATCATTATATTTTCTAAAAATATGTGATTTCAACAAAAATCAGAATCTCCCAGAAATTATAAACCATCTTTCTAGGATCACTCATACCCTAGAACAACCTTTAGCAAATCTCTTTCCCTCATTCCATCCTTGGATTGAAATCTCTACATTTTTCTTGAATGTAATAAGAGCGCAGTAGGAAATGAATCATAGTGCTTCATCTCCTAAAAGATGGAGCACCTTATTTCCTTCATTACACATACCTTTCAGAGAGGGACTGAATTGGTAAATGAAGTTATTAAGGATTTGTAGGAGATAGCCCTTGGTTCCACAATCGGTGATTCTTTTACACCTATTGAAAAATTTAAATTCTTGGTTGATTCTGTCAAGGAATATACCTCTAGCCTTAAGAATCAGATTGATAAAGAGGTAGAGTCAAGACTCTTGGAGAAAAGGCTACTTATACTACAAGGAAAATGTGCAATTGCACACAGGAGAGTAATAAAAAGTTTTTTTAAGAGGTAAATGATTATGATGAGGAAGAATAAATACTGTTTTTATATTGCATGTGGTGGAATTTTCCACTCGAGGCATTAAAGATCTAATGGAATCAATAGAGTTTCAACTTGCAAATTCCTCTGGAACCTACAGGATTGCAGATGATAGAAATTATACTACATGGACTTCTATTGCATACTTGCAGAGCAAGTTTTTCACGTTGTAGAGGAAGAAAGAAGATGTTGTGAGTTGATTTGGACAACTTGGAGATCTGTTTATGTCTTGACACATTACAGTGTCATATGCACTGGTAGATGTAGAGAAACTTGAAAAGATGAAACTCAATCCATCCACTCCAGAAGAAGGAGAAGAATACTTAGATGAACTGGAATCACTACAAAAAGCTCTTGTCAGAGTGAAGAGGATCTAGGATGAAGGAAAAATGGCTTGGGAAGCTATTCTCAAGGAGCTACAAGGTGCCTCTAATTAAAAAAAATTTACATCTCTTTTTGTTTTTTGTTTTAGTTTATCATTGGGATTCCCTTTGTCCTTGATGTCAAATGGGGAGAAGATAGGGTTATTAGAGAAGATACTATTGTGTAGAAAATTTTGGTTTTGATCTTAGAGATTTTTTTTTTAGTTTGTACAATTGATAGAGGGAGTGAACATAGTTTTTGAAATTCATTTTTGGAACATGTTACCATTAATGAGAAAAGGGAAATTGCTCGAAGAATGAAGAAGATACCCTCCGGCCCTCCAGTGTATTATCATTTATGCCAACATTGGGTTGGTGACAATTTCTATCAATCTAGTAAATTGTGTTTCTATTATTTTAATTTGGTAATTTGGTCAAGAACTGCTCATAGTGGAAGATCGCTCCATGAGATTTTCATATGTTTTTAAGGACTAATAATTGCATGACAAGTTTTCAATGATTTGGTTGAATAATATGGAAGATATAAATGATAGAAGTTTGGCTTGTAGTATTCTCCTCAGTATTGGTAAGAAAAATAATATGGATCTTCTTCTTATCAACATAGTTCAGTGGTGTAAACTTCGTGGATGATGTAATGAGATTCTTATTAAGTCCAAGCCAACTTATTTTATGTCTTATACATTTGGTTTTGAAGAAAAGAAGTTTTTGGATTGATCTGACAAGCTATATTTGAATTAGGTATGTGTACATCTAATTAGGCTAACCTAATTGATGTATGAAAGTGTAATAGTGGATATATATAAATAATTTTTGTATTGAGTAGGTATGCATGAGTGTGTGATATGCAATATGTGATAAGAAATAATGTGTGACTACATGATATTATGTGAAGTTTTATGTATTTGTTGTGAGCCTGCAAACTGGTATAGGATTTTGTCTTCTAGAGCTTAATTGGAACTGAACTCAACACATAGAAGGTGTATTTCATCAGTTCATCTTTTTGGTAGTGAGCCACACTTCTTTTTGTAATCATTTTAGGTTGTGAGATTTTCAAGGATAGCGTGTCCTAGCAGTGTGACCTATAATATCTTATCGCCAGTTATAACATATTGTGAGCTAATCCTCACTGTGGTTTTTCCCATTTTGGGTTTTCCACACAAAAATTATGGTGTTCTTGTGTCATGTGATCTTATGATTCCTTTCATGTTTTTATTTACAATTACAACTAAATATATTTTAATTATTGAATGGTTAGTAGTTAAATGGTTGAGTAGAATACTGATTCAACCCCATCTCAATATTCTGGGTGTTCAACACATATCCCTTCTATCTCATCTAATTTTATCTTTCCATCTCAAGAGTAAGATATCCCTTCATCCCTCCTCTCACAATCCCCTCTCCCGTACTTCATCTAATGACATCCTTCTATGTCTACATCAAAGTACCTCTTCCACTCCATTGTATGATCACTCTTGAAATGTGGTCACAAATTACACCTTCCACCCCATCTAATGATCCTCTTCCCCTCATGATCAAAAACCCCATCCCTCATGATCCCTTCATCTCATAACCAAGACCACACTATACCATCCACCCCATCCTACCATAATAGCATAGAGAAGGAAATGAAATGTTTGAAAAAGATGCCTCACACTTAGTGGCTTGATGGGGTTTTTGACAGCACTAGGATTCTTCGGTAGGGGATTACCTTGCTAGGTTTTCTTACCATAATTTGGGTTCAGGGGAATTTCAACATTCCACATAGGGTCAAGCTCCTTACCATCCTCTGAAACACTATCCTCACTATCCTCATCATCCAAGGGCAAAGCCCAGATAGGGTTGGATAAGGCCGACATATTTTGAAAGTGTTCATAAATGAGCCTAATAAGGCCAGTGTGCAGAATAGGGTACTTCTTAGGATCCTTCTTATGATCCTCTAGGCTATTGTTCATGGAACAGTACAAACAATAAGGTAAAGAAACCCTTACCTTATGATGGAAATGGTTTAGCAAGGCAAAGTGGTAGCCATAAACCCTGGTGAATCTACTGTCCAAAGTAATGTATTCCATGATGATTCTGAGCACCTTCCTCCATAGTGATTTAATTGTATCCACTTCAAAGTAGTTGTTGGAGACTTTTATCAACTTGGTCTTTTCTTTTTCTTTCTTGGGGAATCTAATAACCGCTTCATCAGAGAACCTTTTTTCATGAAAGAATTTCATTCCCTCATTAGACATGCTAGTCACCTCTCCAATGAGGTTCTCATCCACCTTGACCTACCTACCAAAAAAATTTATTTCCCCATTCTTCCATTTTTTCTCAAACTACTTGGTAGCCTTCAAAGTAGGCCCATGAAGCTTCTCAATGAACGGGAGCAACCCACCACATTCAATTTTATCCCAGACCTTCAGATTCCTCTTATGAATTTCATAGGTTTTTGGCTCCAACCTTTTCCTATCTCCTCCCATTGTCACAAGCACCTCACTACTAGAGAAAACTGTCTGAGATGAAATTCCATAGCCAAACTAGAGAACCTAGAAAATGTGCCTCTTACTACCAATTAAGAAATTAAAAGTGGCCCCATCAAATCTAATGATGTTGAAGTACTTGGCACTACTCACTTTTATCATCGAAATAAATTGTTTCTTTCCCATGCATAATAACATAATCAATTAAAGCCTTGACATCAGTGCCAAGATCACTGAGGTTTTGCCACATGACCAACTCTAATTGTTTAACCCCTTCGTTAGCAAAGAAATCAACCACACTGTTGGCTTCCCTAAATGCATGAGTTATTTTAACTTTGTCAAAATTAGCTAAGAGGTACTTAGCCTCTTCTATACAATTCTTGATAGACCATGATGGAGGGGACTTCCCTAGGAGGCAATCAATAATGTTTTTAGAGTCTCCTTCAAGCCATAAATATTTAATATTTATGCTAACAGCCAAGTTAATCACATGAAAGGCTACAATAGCTTCAACCACATGATTAATTTGAGATCCGATGGGAATAGCCACCACCGCTAAAAAATTACCATTAGAATCCCTAATCACACCTCCACTTCCAGCCAACCCTAGGTTTCCCTTAACCACACCATCAAAATTAGCTTTAAACCATCCACACAGAGGAAAACTCCACCACACCCTTGTCAGGTCTTTTTTGTAGGTTTAGAAGCCCTGTACACATCATTTTTAATCTTCCACTCCTTGGCTATCTTTAAATCATATGGAGTGCAAACCACTGCCTCTTTTTTATTCTCTTGTTGAGGAATGATATTATAGTTATCAAAAATTAACCTGAAGGTTTTTTCAAATACATTTTTCTCTGACATTTCCTTGTCTCTAAAGAGTCTATTATTTTGTTCTTTCCACACACCCCATGCTATATAGGGGGAAGTGAAAGCCCATAATCTTTGAATAGAAGGATTCAAAGAGGGCACTTTCCATTGACATTAGAAGTTTTCAATAGTATGAGGAAACACCCATGATATATTCCAGAGAGTCATAAACTTACTCCATATGGCGGTAGTAAATGGATAGTGGAGAAACAAGTGATTTGTAGACTCTACCTCATTCTTACATAGATAGCATCTATTAGGAATATGGAATCCTCGCTTACAGAGATTGTCAACAGTGAGCACTTTATTTTGAAGAAGGACCCAAAAGAAGATATTGAGTTTAGGAGTCAAATGTTTAATCCATGCTATGGCCTAGAAGAGAACATGGAATTGAGAAAAGGACAGTAGAGAAATAGCCAAAGAAAAAAAGAAATTACCTGAAGGGTTATCTGTTCAGACTAAGATGTCATCCTATTGATTAGAACCCATCCTAATAGCCAACAGAGATGAGTGGATTGGAGAAAGCTCTAGGCTAAGCTGGCATAGGTCCACCCAGCCCCCATCCCACTAATAGTCCTTAACTTTAGTTCCAAAAGTCCTTTTGTAAATATCAGCCCACCTCTTAAACTTCTCATTGTTAATAAGGGGATCCCTTAGCAGCCATATATCCTCCTAGAACTTGGCTTGATTTCCATTTCTTATATTCCATCCAACACCTAAATCCACAATCTTTCTCCCAGTAATCATATCATTGTAGCATACTGATCTATGGGGCAAAGATGGAGAGTCCATAAGCGCCTTAAGAGATCCAAAATTAACCATATATTTACTTTTTAAAATGTCTTTCCATTCCCCATTAGATGAGAAAGATCTCCAGATTTTCTTAGTAAGAAGCGTTTTATTCAACATTCTAATATTTCTTAGACCTGATCCACCCATCTTCTTTAGCCTACAGACCAGATCCCATCCAATAAGAGGCATTCTCTTTGTTTCAACCCCTGACCAAAGAAATATTCTTTCAATTTTTTCAATAGCATCAACATATTAGGCGGGAATTTTGAAAAGAATTAAGGAATAAATCAAAATATTTTGAAGAGAGGCTTTAAGAAGCTGGATTTTTCCTACTTGACTAAGAAAGGCTCCTTTCCATCTAGCAAGATTTTTTCTGAACCTATCTACCAGCAAACACCAAAAGGACTCAGGACGTTTAAGACCTAAAAGTAGACCAATATAAATGGAAGGTAACGAATCCACTCTACAACCCATAATTCTTGCTATCTTGACCTGTTTGTGATTAAGAGTATTGAAAAAGAAAAGAGAACTTTTAAATCTATTAACTAACTGACCAGAAACTCTCTCATACTCATCCAAAATTCTTTTCAGATTCTTAGTTTTCGTCATCGTGGACCTCCCCATCAGTATAGTATCATCAAAATTTTTTTGATGAGAGTAAATCAGATTACTAGAAGAGGGCCTTAGTCCAACCAAAGAACCCTCATCAATTAATCTTTTCAAATTATGCCCTAGACATTCAGTCATAATAGTGAACAGAATAGGGGAGATAGGATCTTCCTATCTTAAACCTCTCAAATTTGGGAAAAAAAGTGAGGGGGATCCATTCACCATAATAGATATGGATGTAATAGAAACAAGTTGATCAACCATCTGAAGAACTCTGATGCTGAATCCAAACTTTCTCATGATCTTAAGCAGGAATTTCCATTCCACACAGTCGTAGGCTTTCACAATATCCAACTTTAAAAGAAAACCTTTAGTTTTGGATTCCACAAGGGAGTATATATTCTCATGGATGGTAACAATAGAGTAAAGGATCTGTCATCCAGGAAAAAAACCATTTTGTTAGGGAGAGATTAGTGAGGGAAGGATTAAGAGAATTCTCGGTGTCAGAACCTTAGAGATGATTTTATAGAAAGAATTACAGAGGCTTATGGGCCTAAAGGCTTCAAATTTCATTGCTCTAGGTTTCTTGGGGATAAGGACCAAGAAAGTAGCATTTAGTTCCTTTAGGAGACTTCTTGATCCAAAGAACTCTTTGATTGCATTTACAACCTCCTCTTCAACAATCTCCCAAAACCATTGAAAGAAGAACATGGGAAAACCATCAGGGCTAGGGGCCTTGTTCCCATCAAAGGAAAAAATAGCTTTTCTAATTTCTTCCCTTGAAGGAATATCAGCTAGCATTGTATTGTCTTCCTCCTTGATTAAATTAGGGATGGCCTCTAAGAGGTAATCTTGCTCTTCAATGTTAATTCCTTCATTAGCTGAGAGGAGGTTACTAAAGAAAAGGATAGCTTGTATTCTGATATCATCCTCCTCCTTGAACCAAATGCCATTACTTTCAATGTAAGAGATTCTATTGGAAGCCATGTGTTTTGATGCAGACAAATGAAAATATCTAGTGTTTTTATCCCCAGCTAACATCCATAGAGCTCTAGATCTCTATCTCCAAAAGTCCTCCTCTCTAGCTATGACTTCATGCATCTTGACAAGCACCTCATTTTATTTTTCCTTGTAATCATCAATATACCCTTCCCTTTGGATTTTATCCTAAATCTCCACCGGCTCTGATTGAAGCTTGGATTTGATTCCAAAGATGTTCCCAAAGGTCTCTTTTTTCCATTTTCTTATTTTAAATTTAACTTCCCTTAATTTCTTAGACACTCTAAACATGGCAGTCCCTAAAACATCAATATTCCACAAGTTCCTTATTTCCTCAAAAATCTAAGGATGGGAGAGCCACATTCTTTCAAATCTAAAGGGAAAGTTCCTCTTCCCCTAACTGGATCTGCCATAAAACTCATAGGAAAGTGATTAGAACCCACCCTAGATAGAGATTTTAGGGAACAAAAATAATTTAAGAACCACTGATAAGAAATTAACGTTCTATCTAACCTAACTTGGATCAAGTCCATACCAGTTCTTTGATTTGACCAAGTAAAGGCAACTCCCTACAAATCCAAATCAATCAGCGCTTGGTTGTTAATGAAATATAGAAGATCCATTCTACTTTCCAAGTTAGCTCAAGAACCTCCAAACTTCTCATCATCCTGAAGAGAGGTATTATATTCTCCCATAACCACCCAAGAATCATTGTTAAAAATCCTACGAAAGGCAACAAGCTCATTCTAAAACAACCTTCTAGCACCTATCCCATTAGGGGCATAGATGTTAGACTGAATCCAACAAAAAATGTCCCTTATATGGGTAAATCTTGTGGCCACATGATTAGAGCTTTCCAGTAAGGGTTCTCCTTTAATGATATTCTAGTTCCAAAATGTTACAATACCTCTAGAGGCACCATCTAAACTATTTCCATGGACACCACAAAATTGAAACATCTTGATCTTTTCCACCTCCTCCTTGGGAATTTTGGATTCTTGAACAAGTAATATGTCTGGTCTGTGGTCCCTGACAAAATTATGCAACATGTCTTGCTTATGGGAGCTATTTATTCCCCTTATATTCCAAGAGATGATCTTCATATCTTACTAGGTAATTGGAGAATCTCTAAGATGGTCTTCTAAACACCATATGCAATATCCTGAAAGCTACCATGCTCCCTCAACCACTTTTTTGATCTTCTTCCTGGGTTGCTCTTAGTAGCTCCACAATCTGCCTTAGCTCTAGTTCTAGTGGACACTCCACTCAGAGTATTCTGCTATTTGTTTTTCTTCTTTTTATTCTTGAACAAAGAGTTGGATTCATCTCTATCCATTTCTTCTTGGCTTTCCACCTCTCTAAATGAGTGCAATATATTTCCAGACATCCTCTATTGACCTAAGGGGAGGGTATCCATTAATCCATTATTGCACTAGGATGAATTTTCACTTGAGTGCTCTTGAGTCATACTCAAGTCCTCAAAGGTATCTTTGACAAACTCCAGGAATAAAGCATTTTTGGGATTCAAAAAAGAGTCCAGACTAGAGGGGAGATCTCCTCCAGAGGAAAAAGGAGGAGGAGGAAGACCAAAATCTAGCATTAAACCCTAAATAGGGATATCATCCAAGCCTGGTCCCCCAAACTCCTTAATTTCTGGCTCTGAAACAGGGTTGCTAGAGGAGTCCTGATTCAACGAACCATTTCTAGTTCCACCAAGAACATGCTCTCCATCCTCCTTTATTCCATATATATTCTCATGCTCATTTCACTATGGCTCCTGTACAACTAGATCTTCTTTAAGACCCACCACTTCATTAGGTTCTGGGACTTTCACCTAATCATCATGCTTCAAACCCCCAGACTAACTAGAATGGGAGTTTGTTTATTCACTTTATCCTCCTCTTTAAGCTTCTTTCTCCAAAGAGGCTTCAAAATGGGTATAGATTTCTCTTTCTCCTTGCTGGCCTTAAGAGGGCATTTCTTAGCCCAATGCCTAGATTTTTTAAATTTGAAGCAAGCAAAAGGAATCGACTCAAACTCAATAGTTTGTGTCTAGATCCCCAACTTCGACTAGATTTCAATAGAGACGGGAAGATCTGCATTCTAGGATACTCCCACACAAATTTTAGCAAACACAAGCTTTTTTCTAGCCATTGTCATGGGATCTATAAACAAAAGCTCTCCAAAAGAATTGGCAATGCCATTAAAGACATCCTCATTCTAGTATTCCAAAGGAAGACCTAGGAGTCTAGCCCATATAGGAACATTCTCAAAGATGGAGTTAGAAAGGTCCAGATTGGAAGTCCATTTCTTAAGGGCCAAAGAGGATTTCCCTATAATCCAAGGACCACCACTCCTGATAGCCAACATATCCTCCTTGCATGTAAATTCAAAAGAAAAGAAACCTTTAGGAAGCGCAACAACTATAACTTTTCCATTTGTTCTCCATTTATTCTTGACAAACTCCCTAACCACTTCAATGTTTGGTCTAGGACCCATAAATTTTCCAACTAGTGCTCTATCCATTAAGGCTATGTTATGATCAATAATTGGATCAGGCATAGAGATGACAAACTTACCTTTCCCTAGATCAAATATATTGTGCACTAGAGGGAAAATCGATTTCCCATTAGGCTTAACTCCAAACAAAGAAGACCATGGTTTACATTTAACCCCTTCACCTCCAGCGGCTCCCACCACATCAATAGGTTTATCACCTTTCTATCCTTCCAAAGAATCCCCAGGGCACGCAGGTTGGGTAACCTTTCCCCCCGGGTCCACCAGAATATTATATATGGCATCCTTATCGTCTGAGTCATCCTTACCTTTGTTTCCGCTCGAGCCTTGCACCGATTTCACTTGTGATCCCTTAGATCCTGCTCCATTGTTCGAAGATTCAAAATCCTGCTTTTCCTTCCCACGTTCCATCCTTAATAGTGGAGGATATTATACATACTTAGTGAGTTTTGCACTCACGTGTATTGTTAGTAAAGGAGAATGAACTAAAAAAATCAAACTAAATCTAACTAACATTCATGTGTATTTAGTTAGATTTAGTTTGATTTTTTTTGCTCATTCTCCTTTGCATACCTTAGTTTTTTTTGTTGAATCTTCCATTTTCCATGAATAATCTCTTAAATTGACATTTCTAAAAATTAAGCTTTTAAACAAAATATTCCTCATCCATTTTGGTATTTTGGTATTTTTATTTTATATGAATTTGCTTTATTTTTTATATTAAAAAAAATATTTATTATTAATTTATTCTTTTTCTTTTTATTATAAATTATAATTTAATTTAAAATATATAATTTTTTTATAATTTTTATTTTTTAAATCAATTAGGAAACTTTTTCTAAATTTCAAAATTTTCTATCATTTTTTATAATTATTATTATTTTTAAATAACAATATTACTTTTACAAATTTTAATAGTGCATAAGAGGTCAGTGCAAGAAGTTAAAACCACTTTTTAAAATTCACCTTTTTAGGTCCATAATATGCATGTGTATGACTAGTACAATATGAGGTAAATAAAATTATTTTTCTAATTCCTTTTAGTGAGAGATGTGTATTATGGTGAAGTTTGATGAGGATAATTTTTAAAACTTTTTCACAAATATTTATTTTTATTAATATTTATTGGTCTTAATTTTTTTTTTGAAAAAGAAGACATCAGTCTATTGCTAAAGTAAATTTTTCTCTTGTTGCTTCCATGACATTGTACTTGCAAGTTGAAGGCTAAGTGGTGGGTTTCCAAGCGTAAAAAAAATAAAATTCATGGGTTTCAGATTTCAAATTTTATGAAACATGTACCCACTCCAAAATGTATACCCACTCTAGAAAGGAGCAAGATTATTATGTAATTAGAAATGGATACTTATTTTAGATTGGATACCCAATTTGAAAAACAAAACCAGTACCTATTCTAGAACAATTACCAATTGTATGTATGATCTAGAGTCTTAGATGAGTATTCTTATAAAAATTATGTT
>VDFB02348268.1:0-29414 GCA_007258455.2 Sequoia sempervirens | reverse complement strand
GACAGAGAGGGTCCCAAACCCTAAAAATCTTAAAGAGCTTGGAAAAAGAACCAGGGTTTCAAAAGGGAGTTTGGCACAATCTCATAAAGGCGAGGAGTTCTAACCAGTTTACTTATGTAAGGAGGCCTAAAAGGGGCTCAAGGCTAGCAGCCCTACCCAAACCCTAAAACATGGTTCTTGGTTAAGCGATGGAGAAATTTTGATGGCAGGTCAACAAAGAGTCCTTGGAAGATGGTTTTCATGCCATGGGAGATATTTCACACCCTTGCAACAAGATTAGGAAGCATTGGGGATAGTCAGTCTTTAAGAGTATTAAGGGCTAGGAAGTGAATGAGAGAGGAAGAATGCTAAGTTTGGTTTGGTAATGCATTTGAAAATGATAGCAGGGTTGGCCAGAAGTACCAGGGGTGCCTGCAAAACATTGGGGACCTATAGGTAGTGGGGTGGAGAGAGTGACTCCAAGGGGTTATCAAAGGTGAGACCTGGAGCATTGAGTCAGTGATTGATTCAATCCAACCCTGTCCCTATCAGAATCCATCACCCAATCGATGAGAGCCATCATTCACCAGTTGCGGTAGTTTGAAGTGTTAGATGGAAAAAGAAAGAAATGGTTGTCTAGAGACCTGTACATCAATTTAATAAAAGGTAACTTTTATTTTGAGGTGTCAAACATGGTTTTTAGCAGTCACAGCTCCCAATAGACATTTTATCTTGGTTTTGTTGGCTTCGCAATGGATATCTCAGCTCAGTTCTAGCATCAATCAGGCTTTCAAAAATCAGAGCTCAACAAAGGCAATCGTAACTTTTCAGTGAGCTATAATATAAAATGGGATCCAATCAGAAAAGTTTCCTAAAAGATTTTCAGAAATCCGAGTTAGTGACAGTTGAACAAAGTGGGGTCCAATCATAAGGCTTCTTTTGAAATCAGGGTTTTAAATCTTGCAGTGGTGCCATTAAACCACAAGTTTTGTTTATTTATTCAACATGGCGTCCCATTTCTCTCATACAAATTAAGCAAAAGGTGAATTTCTTCCTTAATTGGGCGAATTTCATCAGCAATCCAGTTTCAAAGGCATCAAAAATTTTTCCTTGCAGGTACAAGTCCAATATAATTAGCAAACTTCAAGACAAGATGGAGATTTTAGCAAAGGCAGAGCATTAAAACTTCTATCTTTTGTCTTAATTTCTTCCATATCTCGTCTTAGGTTTTCTTTGCTTGTCCAAGATTCAATGAATTTTGACAAATCTAATCATCTGGGTTGGTTGTGCACAACTTCCTCTACAAAACCCATGTGTTAGAATTTTTTAGGAAAATTTACTCTAGAGCTTCAATTCTCGAGGCTTAGATTTTCTCAACTGAAATTCCTTTGCATGGGGGAGTAGAAGCCAATATTTTTCGATTCTAGTGTTGTGGGTTGTCTTAAAATCATCTTTTGGAAAAAACCCATATCTTAGATTTTTTCGAAAAAATTGCCCCCCGCAACCCCTGCTGCCCTCAATTGCTTTTTTCAGAAAAGCTCTTGCATGTCAAGCTAAACGACACTTTGTCACATTTCTGGCATTGTGGGTTGTCTTAGAATTATTTTCTGGACAAAACCCACATTTCAATTTTTTTAGTGAAAATTGCCCTTTGATAGGCTATTTTTAGCCTCATCATGTGACTTTTTGGCTTTCCAAAGAAAGTTGTTAGAACATAGTCGAGTTTACAGTCAATAGGCGAGTTTTTCAGGATGCAGTTCACACAGACTCAATTCAAGACCAAGTCAATCTTAATTCATGATTCATTAGAAAAGCTGACATCGATTTGTATCAAGCACATCCAGAGGGTTGACAAGTGTAGTCACTCAAATCCACATGGTTTCATGCCTCGTATAGCTGATTGTCTTCCAAGGCCGGTTTAGAGGGTTGATACCGTTGGAATTTTGCATGTGCAACAAGTCCGTTTGCATTTCTCACAATCAGAAGGTTCGTAATCAAACTTCACAGTTTCATCATGCAACATTCTTCCATAAAGAAAAGTGTGAAAAAATGTGAGAAGCATCAAAAGCGTAAAGCTGTAGAAGAAATAGTGGCCATCACTTTAGTTATGAAGCCGCTAGAGTTACCAGTCAATGAAATGCTAGTTTAAGTGTGCGAAGATTTTCAGGATTGCTTGAGTTGCTGACAAGCAGTGAATTGACAGTTGAGACATGTGATGACCTTCAGATGATGATGCAGTCAACAACCTCGTGGAGGGGTTACTTGCTCAAGATCACGACCAGTGAACTTCAAATCAAGACATCCCACCTTTTCAAGATAGACATCAGACACAATAGTTAACTCGATGCCTCTTTCCAAGTTAACTTGTTGTTCCACCTTTCATGCTATGTCTATTATGGAATCATCAATGTATAGTTAGAGTTTTCTCTTATTTTTTATTTCAATAAGGACGTGCATGCTTGCATATGTCCATTTAGATTAGCCTTGTTTTGATTAACTAATGGTAGCTTTCTAGTTAAATGTATAGTTTCCTTTATTAGGGTTTAACAATAAAATCTTGCATGCTTGCAAGACTATAGTTGACTCAAGGTGATTTTAGGGTTCCCTACACCTTTTGATGTCTATAAATAAGGGATTTTGCTCATTTGTAATTAAATTTTGCATGAGAGAGTAGTATATGTTGTGCCCACCTTGCCTATAATATTGTCAATTATGTATCTATTCATGAGTTTTTGCTATGATGAAGAATTGTTATGCCACTCGGGTTTCATGTTATTATTATGGTGATTGCTTATCTTAGTTAAATATATTGGCTAGTTTGATCGTGGATTGTATGCATGTTTCACCTATGCAATTTGTTGTCCTGGTTGGCTATTCTTTGTTCTTAATAAGCCTATTCAGATGAGTGAATCGTTGTGCCACCTTTCCCTCATGTTACAAATCTATACTTAAAGCTTATTGTTTGATGTGTGTGTTAATAAACCTATTCAACCAAGCAAATAGTTGTGCTACCTTGCCTTCATGTTGTGAATTTGTACCTGGTTTATCGTATATCTATTGTTTCTAATAAACTTCTTCCTAGCCAAGCAAATAGTTGTGCCACCTTTCCTTCACATTGTAAATCTATACCTGAAGTTTATCGTAAAAACATTCTTGCTCCATTTCCTCGTGCTTTGTTTACTTGAGGAGAATGGATAGATTAAAAGCTTTAGTTTAGTTGTAGTTAGTGATCTGTGAAACCAGAAAATCCTTAGTTGCAACGTTTGTGGTTTTTCTTAACCTTGTGCCTCTTCCAACTAAGAAAAAAAAGATAGGATTTAGTTTACTTTTCTTTTCCATGCATTTCAACACTACGAGGGAGCTTCCCCTCCTAATTTGAAGAGAACTCATTACGCAGTGTGCATAGCTATCCGTACCAACTTGCACTCCAAAGGTGTTAGTTGTTACATCAACAGAGGGGTAGCAAAATGGGAGTCAATAGGCTTAATTGTTCTTGACTCCACCAAATTCTCACTCATTAGTTTCAATTTATCTTGATCCTTCTTCCTCCCCACCTTGGGAAGCTTCTCTGAGACCCCCTTTTTGAAGTTCTTTTGTTGTAATCCTAATGAAGGAAAAACTCTACTACCTTTCCCATGAGCTAAAACCTCCACCTTTGGCCTCAGATCAATATTATGCAAGGACGAGTCCACTACCAACTCCAGACCCTCAGATGGCTCCAACTCACAAGATACAACCAGTGCCCGATTCATGTCCATCTAAGACTCAGACCGCTTAGTCACCTATCTATTCAAATTGGCAACTTCCTTTGAAGCCAATTGCTCCTCCCCCAAATTAATTTCCCTTGGGAGTATTCTTCCTGGGTTCCCCTCAAGCAAATCTAAATCTTCTAGGGCCTCAAAGTGGTTATAAGCCTCATCTCCTTGTCTGTCTTTGAGAGATCGCTTTTGGCCCCTTCCTTTGCTATGTATCTTTATAGGAATAAAGCCCTCTTTATTTGTTTTTCCTTTCGACAACTTTGATTTCCCTTTATCCTTTGCTTGCTCTGAGTAGGATGGAGCTTTAATTGTAGCCCCATTGGTTGACCTCCCTGAGGGCTTAACGTTAGGGAATTTCCTTTGGAGATGCACGTACTCGTGACAAATATGACATCAAAAAGGAAGAGCTTCATAGTCAATTTGTTGAATCCACAAAGTGTCTCCAACTTGAATTTCCAACAAATTCGACAAAGGATTATTTAAATCAATCTCAATGCAAACACAGGCATAGAAAATTACCTTCTTATCCAACAATTGTTGCGATAGACCAACCATCTTGCCCAACAACAAAACAATCATGTGTAAAATATCATTTCTCCAAAACTCCAATGGTAGCCACAGGAGCCGAACCCACACAAGAACCCGTGATAGAAACTCCTCATAAGGATTAAATCTGATATGCCAAGCTTCATAAATAGGTCCACTTGGTTGTAAAAATAGGGTCCCCCTCATAGGCCTTATTGTGGTCTGCCAAGCAGGAAAACACCACCATAAAATAATTATTTGTTGCTAGCATCACCTCCATATTACCCTTTGAATTCCACGTACAACGAATCCACAAATCCAGAAACATGATCGAGTCCCCATAAACTTACAGATTAGAGCATGGTTGCTCAAATAGCTAACATCCTCCGCTGCCAAATCCTATTGAATCACTAAAACCGATTGAGAAATATTCCTTTCTAGTCAACCATTCACTTTCAAGAACTGTTAACTCCCCATTTGAGATGAGCCTTTACCATTCACATTATTGTTTAAGATTTTGACCGCATTTGCATGGACGAATAGGGGGGTCAAACCCCGAAAGAGCCTCACAAAATGACAAATTTGTTTTGATACCCAAACCACCACTTGAAGCCATGTCCCAACCCCAAACTGCACAACCACCCTCCAAAATCTAGAACCCAAAAACCCCAACTCTGCATGCAATACGCACAACACTTACCAAAATTGCCACTTACAAGCTCACCTCGTATCAAAACCCTTACCCACATCCAACATTCTCCAATGTTGTAACTAAGTATGGAAAAAGAAGAGGAAAAGTCACACAGCTAGGGTTGTCGAGCCCTAGCTCGCATAGTCAGCAACCACCATGTGACGCCAGTCCATCCTCCCATCAACACAATGAAATTTCATTATTATAGTTTTAAATATAATTTTCTATTACCTTCTTTCTTTTTTTAAAATTGTTCATTGCATATTCTAATCTCTATCATAAATAGAATCCTCTACACAAATAATCTAGTTGAATCTTTTTAATTGAATTGCCCACTAAACTTTATATAATATTTTTAATATTAAAAATTTGAATCAAACAAAATATCAAAACACTCAAAATCAAACACTTTTCCCCATTATATATTGGATAAATGTATATAATGGATAATGGACTTTTATCCATTATATATTTCAATTTTATACATTTATCCATCACATATTTCAATTTTATACATTTCAATGCCGCTAAATAAACGTGGGAACAATTTTGCGATAAATTGAACAAGCTAGAAGGATATTTTTCTCAGTCGATTTTAGAGTAAGTTTTTAAAGAAAATTATCCAACATTTTAGATCACGCCTGATCACACTTCGACATCTATGGTGAAGATAAAACTTCGGCAAATATTGGACTGATTATCGAAAAATGGAGTGGAGCATAGTGAGAAATGGAGGACGTCCGCTTGATTGCACCTGCCCCCATTACAGAGGAACTTTCTCTACCTTGGCCGCATTTAAAAGGTTGAATGGGAGGTTGAGGGTGAGCGTGAAGTCCTACGTCAATGTGGAGCGGGCTATGTGCGAAGCTCAATCACTAACCCGATTCAATTGGAACACACAAACCTTACACCAACTTCCCATTTCAAAGAAGCGGGACTTTATACTTGGGCATAAGCAGGAACATCATGCTTCCCCTTCCCACGACGAGGAGGAGGAAGAGGATGACGATGAAAACGACGATGTGGATGAAGAATGGCCTGTCGATGAAGATATTGACGAGCGGTGGAGGGTGAGTGCCTCCGATTATTTTAAGGAGCCCCGTATTCGGAATGTGGTTGCGGAAGATGGCACTGTAATTGATTGGGAAGGGGAGTCCAACAAGGAAATCATTCAGGAGATTTCCTGCATGGAGTGGGAGAGGACTGCTTTCCACCCAAGTCCCTTGATTGTGCTACTGTTTGAGAGATACGCCAGGTATGCATACTTGTCTTCTTACTTAAAATCAGATCAAGTTTTAACCTTGCATGAAGTTTTTTAAACTATTTTTCCTTCTAATTGTGCTACTATGTTAGATCGAACATTAGTTATGATACACAACAGCAGACCTGAAATACTCGCATATTATGTTGTTTATACCCTTTTCAGTAAGTATCACATACGAGCAGGGCCTCTGGGGATGAGAATTCAGAGAAACATTATTGTATGCAATAAGAAATGGAAACACAAGATAAGAACTTAAAATCACAAATAATCTAAGGTCCTAATATCAAATCCAATTGCAAACCTCAGGATTGAGCACAGTGAAACAACTTGCTCGTAAAAGGATGTGGATGCAACTCAGCAGTATAATATTACAATAGTTTGATAATAAAAGCAGCAGAGTAATCTTGCATAAAAGTTTGATATATAACAACGATGAGAGAAATGATGAATTTATAGACTTTCAAAATATCAGATGAGTGGTGAGGATTTGATTAAGAGATAACTCAAGTGGTTGTGAAGTCAATTCAAAGAGGTGAAGGAGATAACCGGAATTGATGGGGGAAATTACAGTTCAAACTCATGAGAGGATAATAATAATGGTATTGTGTCCAACATTGGGATTGTGGACCATGATGATGACAAGATTGATAGAGAATCAAGGCAACCTTTTCAACATGCATTAATAAGAATTTTTTGAGAGTTTTGGCTGAAATTGAAGGCGTTTTTCATGGTTCAGATTGTTCAATCAGACCGGCCAATCACTTTGACACCCTTTTGCACCAAGAAATGTAAATAGCGACTGCTAGGGTGTGTTGGGTCTTGAAACAGCACAAACTTGGGATTTGTCTTCTATTATTTACAAATAACATAGTGATACATTATGGTGTACATTGAATGTATTGAATCCCTCTCTCCCTCCCC
Organism: Sequoia sempervirens; assembly: GCA_007258455.2. Lineage (NCBI taxonomy): Eukaryota > Viridiplantae > Streptophyta > Pinopsida > Cupressales > Cupressaceae > Sequoia > Sequoia sempervirens. The sequence goes on along the minus strand of VDFB02348268.1, from coordinate 22,276 downwards.
TCCCTCCTGCGATATTGTTCTGTTTTGATGCTTGTGAAAGATGTATGAAATGATGGACTAAGGTAATTGGTGTTTGTTTTTAAATTAATATTGTTAAGAGTTAACTTGGTAAACTACATTATCAATTCTAACATCTAGAAAAATATAAGATTGATTCTAACATCTTTTTTGTTTCTACATACAGTACATTTGATTGTCCTAGAATTGAAAGAAAAGATGGAATCAGATTTGATTAGTGAAAGGATTAGATTTGATTTGATTTTAGAAAAGGAGAAGGATCTAAAATAAAATCAAATTTGAGTTTAAAGCAAAAACAAGATTTGGTTTTAAAAAATGAAAGAAAAAATAAGATCAAATTTGATCTGAAAAAGGGTCATATTTGACTCTAGAAAACTCAAGATAATCTTAATTATGATACGGTTTAGTGATCTGTGAATGGATCAGAAAATCAGTTAGTTACCTTACGGATTCCTGATGGAGTGGAGCACAGGTTGAAGATGATGGGGACAGCTGTTTGGCCCCCTATCAAGTGGCCCACTAAGACAATCTGGTACAAACAATGCCTTTTGAAAATGAGTTAGCCACCCTATCAATCCCTGATGAAGTGGAGCACAGCTTGAAAAATGCTTTTGATTAAGGGGGCAGCTGTTCATCCCCGTTTCCAAGTGTCCCACTAAGAGAATCTGGGACAAACACTGCATTTTGAAAATGAGTGTTTTGCATAGTTAGTTTGCCAAAACAAAATTCTGAGTGATAATAGAATTAGGAAATTTAGACTGCAGGGACCATCATGTGTAAGAATGAAAAGAAACCCAGAGCCACCTACTATCACACTGTCCATATGTGACTAAGGTTTGGATTTGCTTTTTGAGGAAATTGAGGATGCAGTAGGTATTTCTGGTAACAATTAGGCAAACCCTCAGCTCATGGTCTAAGGGAACTAAAAAATTGCATCCTCCATGGAGAGCAACTCCAAACTGCGGTCTGTGGGGAATTTGGTTACAGAGAGATGACATAATTTTCGAGGAGAAGGAAGCCTCGTGGAAAAGATATTGGGCAAAGGTGGAGGCAACACTTCTGACAAAAATCTCAGCAAAAGTCAAGATCCATCCACAATCACTCTTAGAATATGGGAAGGTGCAATCTGTGGGGAATTTGGTTATAGAGAAATAACATAATTTTCCAGGAGAAGGAAGCCTCGTGGGAAAAATATTAGGCAAAGAAGGAGGCAAAATTTTGACAAACATCTCAGAAAATTTCAAAATCCATCCACGACCTCTCTTAGAATATGGGAAGCTTCACTCTAGGGGGAATTCAGTTATAGAGAAATGACATAATTTTCCAGGAGAAGGAAGCCTTGTGGGGAAAATGTTGGGCAAAGTTGGAGGCAACACTTTCATCAAACATCTCATCAAAACTCAAGATCCATCCACAATCTCTCTTAGAATATGGGAAAGTGATATTGGATAATTGGAAACACATCAACCACTTCCCCATTAATGGTTTAATCAATAAGAAACCTAGAAGGGTGATGGTGGTCTTTTTTGCTACAAGGGTTTGTTAATATGAATTTTGCTTGGGCAGCTAGAGGAAACCCAAGGAAAGCAGGGGCTGGATGTATCTTTCATGATCATGATGGGGGGTTTAGAGTAGGATGAGCTTTTTACCAAGCAAAGGTCTCTAACAATGAAGTCGAGACAGTTATATTGATGGAAGGGATGAACCTAGCTATAGAGAAACATATTAAGAAAATGGTGGTAGAAGGCAACTTGATGGTTATAATAAATGCAATGAAATATAAAATCCTACATAGAAGATAGAAAACATCTTGTGTGAGATACAAACATTGGAGACTAAATTTGAAGACATATTTTCCCAACATTGTTTGAGGGAATGAAACCGCTTGCGTGGACCTTCTAGCAAATGTGAGGATAGACAAGCATGCAATCATGACTTCATTTGATGAATACCCAAATATGTGGGAGGGATTGCTATCTCTCCTAGTTGTAGATATCTTGGCCACATGATAGGGACATGATATGTAGTGAGAAGAAGAAAGAAGGCAAAAGGAAATTGTCAAAAGAAGATAAAAACAAAAGATGCTCAAAATTGAGAGAAAAAAGGAGAAAGGGTAAAAAAGAAGAAGCCAAATAGGATTAAAAAAGGAAAAAATAGGATGAAGAATGGGATGTACAAGAATTAATGAGAGAGGTGTTCCTTCTTGTGTGCTAAAGCATGTAAGGAGGCTACACATGTCATCTTTGATACTCCTTGTCTTTTCAAATTTATTAAAATGGAAGGAACAATCCAATTGAACTAACACATTTATTAAAGTCAATCCTATCTACTAGATTTCCATCTAGATTGCATCATCACGACTATCAAGAAGAGAGGTCTTTATTGCTTTTGACAGAAACAATGGGGAACATTCATTAGAGAGATTCTCCCTACAGCGATACATTCTCAAATAAGAGGCGAAAAAACACCTTTTTGAAGGGAACAGTGACACAATTGGGGTGATCCACAATGTGTTGGGGATGGAAGGAACTACAAATATTGGAGCTAAATGTAGAAGGGCTTTGATTGAAGTAGACATTTAGACAAAATTGGCATCCATGGTGAAAAGTCAAGCAATGAATAATTGGATATTGTAAGATGCCTTGAAGACATTTATGGTCATCTCGTGGAACATAATGAATGAGAAAGTGGATGAGGGGGAAGCATAGGTAGAGGAGGAGGTGGCTACTAGAATGGGTGGAAGGGAGCTTCAACTAATCTAAAGCAACACAAAGACCTCATACACTATTGCATAGACATGGAAGGGTATGCAAATGAATTGGAGTTGATTCTCAATGAAGGACTCTTAAGAGTAGCAAGCAGTGTGACCATAGCGAAATTGTTGGAATAAGGCTACACAATGTTTATAGGGAGGGTAATTATGGAGCTAGATGGGAGATTTAGAAGCTGACATAGGGAAGGATGAAGGTTTTGTTGGTGCTCAAAGTTGTAGGCTCCTAAATCCCTAAAGCCAGGTTATTCTTTGAGTGCCAAGGGTTTCCAACCCAGAGCAATAAACCTCTAACTTATGATCAAGCAGGGCAACAATGGACCAATTGTTGAGAGTGGGTAATCCCTCTTTTACTTTGGGCTCAACTAGACCTAGGAGGGCTTCCCAGAGTTATCCTCAACAAGATTAATTACAACCAAAGATGTATAGACTGAAAGAGTTGTAGTAGTACCTAGTGTATGTTTGGTCCCAAAGGTTGTCACTAGACCAAAGACTAACCTACTACACAAAAGACCTTAGATTAAGTTGATAGGGACATTGTTGTACACTTGCAAGATGTGGGTATGTAGGACATAATTCTCCAAGATAAGAACTCTTAAGGCCCGCTATAGATGTTTTCCTTGGTTGAAATACTAAACCATGAGGTGCATCCAAACTAATTACCTGTTCCTAAGCTATTGGTGTAAGATTTTTTTCATTTGAGTGCATGGTGGATCATTAACTTCCAAGACTAGTGCCTAATCCATTGTGTTATAGAGTCATAGTATACCAAGAAAAACAACATATTGAAATCACAAAGAATAAGAGTTGTGCATATACATACACCACAAATATGATATCAAATAACTGAACATACTTAGTAATCCATCCCCAAACTACAAAAAATCCATATGTAATAAGGAAATGACCATGACAAAGCTTGCAATTAATTAGAATGTTCTGAAATTCATCAAATACCTATTACAATCATATTAGCACATGTGGCAAGAGAGAACCTCAGCATAGAACTCCCCTAAAGATCTACAAATGGGGTCGTGGAGACATTTAGTTACAAAAACTATTTACATTACAACAACCTCCTCGTGATTTACAAAATATGATGCTTTGGGCAATTGGACTTGCAAGAGTTGAAACCCTAAAAGCTCCTTGACACTTGCGATCACGTGAAAAAGAGAAATGACTGACCTTTGTTTTGGAAAATGAATTGGTATTTATAGCATTTTGTTTGGTCATTGAATTGGTGGTAGGAATTTGATTGAGAATCAGATGTCATTGATGTGGCATACAAAACAAGTTCAAATATCATTTGAAATCCATTAGATGAATGATTTAGATTAGGCGTGGGGGCCAAAGGTATCTAGAGCTCAACAACTACTCTAATAGGCATGGTGTTCTTCATGATCCATCGTTGATTCTAAACTTGGATTTGTGCCCTTGTGATAAACAATGCTTTTTGGGCGAGAAAGACCAATATGGTAGTTGCAGGGTCAAATTCAACATTAATGGCATTTTTGGGAAGATTTGGCTTGTGTACAGGACCATTTGGAACAAATGTGGAAGTCCAATTGGGAATTGGATGTGAGAAAGGGAGATGTGGGATTTACTTGTGGAATTGGACTTTTGAAATGATTCCCAAAAGCACCTTGAAACATTGCAAAATGGGTGAAAGGAGAGGATGAAAAGCATGGGAGAAAATGATTGAAAAGAGAGGGGAACTGGAGGCTATGGATGTCTGGAAGTGAGTAGGATTTTTGCAAGGGGAATAGGAGGTGGTGTGGGAAAAACCTATGGAAGTGGATGAAGTGAAGGAGGTAAAGGTCTGGATCCACTTCGGAAGTCCACATGAGAGAGTTGATAGGGGATTTGTAGGATAGAAGGGAGGTCTACATATGCAGCAAATGTCCAAATGGACATCGAAATCCGACAAATGGGGTGGGATGAAGGTAAGTGGAAGGAAGGGTGCGATAGATCGTGTGGAACTTTTAAGCGGAATGGGGCATTGGACTGAGATATTGGACTAACAGGAAATCTTCAAATGCCCCCACTAAAAGTCTGCAACTTTGTAGAAACACAAGAAAACGACCAAAAATATCCCATTCTTAGAATTTTCTTGGATTTTGGCAACTTCCAACATATGACAAAGGTATGGTGGATGATGAAAAACAATATGTATGCAATTTTTCCCAAGGGGGATCCAATCAAAGTCTTCTCAAACTGGTTAAAAGTGATGGAAAAGAGGAGGTCTAGATGCACAAAGGGGATGGGACTCAAGCAAATTTTGGCACTGCAAAGTTGGGCACCAATAGGTCAGAGGAGGCACCACAACAACCACCCAATACTCTGCCACTGGTGATAGTTAGGTAGGTGAACACTTCTATATTTCCCTCTAGTCTGAAGGCCTTGGCATTTGACTGGATAGAATGAATGGGAACTATCTAGGCTGCTATATTTTTGTTTGGTTTGTTCTGCTTCTTTATAATGGCCTTGTAGGGCATTGCAGTTGCAAGAATGGCAGGATTATAGTCCATTTTTCTTGAAAACTCTGGGTGGGATTTTCCTTACGATAATTATGTGATATGGTATATGAAATTTAGATGGGTAGATGGTTTAGCATTGTATGCATGATAGACCAGGTAAAATGGGTAGAGGAATCAAAGTAGTATGGTTCCAGATTTTGGTTTGTTTTTAGAATCTTATGGCGGCAGGTCTGGAGGGTGTATCTTCCATTTTTGTAATGACAATAATGATGGAAGAATTTCATGAAATGTAAATGTAATGAGAAATGAATTGAATGTGGTTGTATTCTAGAGTTCTAGTGCAGTATTTTGTCTCTGAAATTTATCTTTTTTGATGTTTGATTCAGGTTTTTTTATGGACAGGGGACCCACTACAACCTCTACATCATGAATCAAAAAGTAAAAAATAAGTAAAAGTAATGGGTCACATCCTTTCAGTATTGAGATGGTTAATTAGATCTCAAATAGATACATTTCAAGCTCCCTTTGCTGGAGATGCTTTGTCCTCAAAGAATGGGGAGAGTTGGATGTGAGTTTAGGAAAAAATGATTCTCCCTAGATGCCTCAACTTGTGGTAAATCCTTCTACTTAATTAAATACTTGGTGATTTTTCTAGAGTGTAATTCCTTATATAAGTTTTGAGAACACTGGTTTTTTTTTACATAACTGGGAGAACTGGAAAGCCCCTAGGGTTCTTATACCTTAACAGGCATTTCCCCTATAACTCCTGGGCCAGCAGCTTTCCCATGCCAGCTGTTTTTTCCGGGGTTTGAACACACAACGATTTGAGAACACAGTTATATTTCAGATATTTACCAAATTTTATGTTAAGTGAAACTCATCAATTAATGCAAAGATTTGATGTTGTTCTATACAGCTAGAAACTGCTTAAAACTGCCTTGAAACTTGTGCCAAGTACCAATTTTTTAAATCAGAAAATTGCAAAAATATAATAATTTAATTGTCTTAGATTTCTCTGTATAGTGTATAGTCTCTGCAATTTTGTACAATCTCGTGCAAATTCATTTGCAGGATCCGTGCCAGTAGTACCACACTAGAAAATCAGAATTTTGTTTCTAGCTCCATGATATGCCTTGGAACTTTTTTTTCCTTTACTAAAATTTCTAGGGTTTTGATATCAATTGCAGGTCCAGTCCTTGAGAATTGACACTACACTTCCTTGCCTACATTTCTCATTATCAACCCTAAATCCTCACAGACCTATAACTCTGATACCATCAGAGAAGGAAAACACAGGTGGGAGAAAAGCTCTGTAAATGGGGAGAGGGGTTTATTGTGCTATTTTTCTTCAAATCAGAAATAAAATGGGTGAATACCTGGAATGTCAACCTAACTTTTAATTACAAGGTTAATTAAATGCTCTCTCCCTTTTACCACCTTTTATAAAGAGCTATGTTATATTTTATTATTGCACAATTATGTCCTATGTCAAGTTTCTTTTATAATATATCTATATGACTTACATTTATGACCATTATATTGAGTATTATAACACTAGATAACCTCTTTTTGGTTCCTAAGAAAGTCAGTAGGTATATATCGTCATGAATGGTTGCAATGCATAATATTTTTGTAAGAAAGTGAATAGACATCAAAATATTTGCAAAACTAACAATTGAAATTTCTGTGCAGAGCAAGTACCAATTGGAAAGTGCTAAAGGAGTTAGAGAAAGCTATTTTAGTCTATTGGAACTCTAACAAACTGCCTCCTCGGGTGTGTAATTACTTGCTTTTGATGTTAAGTGTCTTATTCTTATGAGAACTTTTTAGATGCTTATAAGGTGTTATTTTTTGTTTTTCATGATTTATTGCCAAAGTAGAGGTTTTTACTGGAACCTTCGCCTCTGAATTGTTTTAGGTTAGTCCTCATGAGTTAGTTTGGTTGGTAGGATGTTAATGGAACAACCCAATTCATTGGAACTGGAGCCTTGGAAATTTATTCTGTAACTATAAGATAAAGGATTTGTATAATGAATTGAGACAATCTAATGCTATTGCCCCCTGATTAAATAAGTGGGGGTATGTCAATGGGCAAAATGGAAACAACATTATCATGTTCTTTGAAATGCAAGAAATTTCTTCAAGCGATAGGTGCTAGGGTAGCTAGCAAGCATTGAGTTTATCTGTCAAAGCATGGCTAGTTGGCTATGCTTTGACAATGAGCCATATATTTAAAAGTGGCAGTAGCTAGCGTGCTTTGTGGATTTTATTATTATCCAACTAAATACCAACATAAACTACTAGGAAAATAGCATCGTAGTAATTGCACATAACACAAAATAAGATAAGAAGTGCAACTTATTGATATTTCAAGTAGTCTACATTCATAGCTATTGTACATGGAGATATAACAGTGTATGAGACCTCCCCTATCTTCACTAAGATCTTACTAGATATAGTTGGGTCAAATGAGACCATTGCTAACTAAAACATAAGTACACTGCCCTACCCACCCTTCTATCAAGACAAACTCGTGGTCATTTTATTATAAACAGAACAACTCAATGCTTATAAAATATTTATTAAAGGGCTAATTACAGTAACAAACTGATTTCAATAATTTCCTTTTGATTGCTTCTCTTTTGACAAGAACCTCTTCTACGGGAATTTTGGATGGCCATGGACAGCTGCAAGAGTGTATAGCTTATAAATCCTACATGGCTTAACATTTTAAAGTATTGAATAGATGGCAAGGAAACCAAAGATATTTATTATTGATATAAAAAAAAATTATAAACCATAATAGATGTAGACAAATTAGGAGGGAAATGCTATTATTTTAAAAAACATGGTATGGGAGTCCTTGAAGATGACTATTTTCAATCAGTTGATAAAATCTCAATGCATGTACACATCTTGAGTCTTATTATTGTTTCTCTTTGTACTCTTAGCTCTTTGGGATTTAATAAGGAAAATTGTTACTACCAAAAAACTTATAAATTTTGGGCGAGGGCCCTAGCTCGATTGGTTAAAGCATCCTATTGCAGGCAAGAGGTCACAAGGTCCAGTCTTGCCCCCATCCCCAAGGTACTGGAGGGTGTGTGGCACCAGCATCACCGGTCATGTGAAAAAAATTTACCAGACGCATTGCATGGGGGGGGCTACCTAATTCTATAGTGTAATAAAAAATAGAAACCTAGAAGTCTATTACTGTATTTTTCCAGTTCTTTTAGCTTTTGTCAACCACATTAGTGCTTTAAGAAAGTCTAGTGTAGTTTATGTGATATATTTGAGAAATCTCTTTAGGAAGATTCCCGATTTTCAAGGGGCTCCTATAGGAGATGTATAGAGATGCAAAGAAACTTCATTTGAAGTCTCCTAATGTTTGGACATGCCTCCATTCTTCAAGATGGAGACAGATTATTGGTATGGGAACTAGGGCTCAGGGGTTAGGGTAACTACCATAGTAAATATTTAATAATATTATAAGTTTATAGATATTAATTTACTCTTATTATTAGTAATATTATTAATAAATTTTAATAAATATAGTAATAACAATAAACTTAACTGAAAATAATACTTTATAAACAATAAACTATTATAAGAATATATAATACTAAATATAGATAATAAATAAATAAAATATTATATTATTATATAAATTATTATAAATTAGTATTTATATTATAGGTAAAGGTGCATTTTTGAAAGGTTCCAAACCCTTTTTACAATGGGCAAGAGATAGCTAGTAGAAACCCACTTACATTAGAAGAGAAAAACAATCCACAAAAAGAAGTGGAGACTTGATGTGATGAGCCTTGCTAGCTCACTACTCAAACCCCTGTCTTTTTTTTAAGTCTATTTGTGGTTTTTTAGTTTTTTAGAGAAATTTTGTAGACAAAAGAGAAGGGGCGCATCATATAAAAGCTCACAAAATGAAAACTTGAGCAAATTTAATCAAACTGAAATTGTAGAAGGTGTTTATTATCATCAACAATGGATTTAAAACATACAAACATACCCGAAAGCCTCCAGATTTTTTAAATAAGAAATCCGACCAGCATAGTGAAGAACTGACGAAAACTGGAGTAGAGAGTTACAGATTGCAAAGTTTATTTTGAAACTGAAGCTAGAGAGAAGTATAGCTAGGGCGCCCAAGTTCATGAAGAGAGATCCTCAGAAAGAAGACGTTTCTCCAAAAGCCAAAAAAAACCTTCCTTGCAAGTGCCACGCCCTTTCAAACAAAAAGCACCAAAAACCCTCTCTGAAGGTGTGCCCAAACAGCCATGAAGTCTGCCATGGTGAAGGAAGAACAGCAACTAATAAACCCTCTGTTTTTGATGAAGAACACTACAAAAATCTGTTGAAGCACTGCAGAACTTCTGAAATGAAGCTCTCTCAATCTGCACTAATTCAGCTGATCTCTCACAACTTCACAAGTGCTCACACTGAAGAGATTTCGTTCTCCAATGGTGGATTTGCTGCAAACCTGATCACAGGCTGAAAGCAAGGGAAAAAACCTCCAAGGCAAAGTTGAAATATTCAAAAAGATGAGTTTCTCATTGCCCAAATCCCTTATAAAGCAAAGGAGGTGAAAACCTAAGAAGGCCGTACCTTTTAGGGTTTTAGATCATTTAAATTTATGGAAATAAACTTAAGTCACTTTCCATAGTCTAGACTTTGATTTTAGGCGCCTCCTTTAAGTGATTAAAAGATATAACTTAAAATATTCACTTTAGACTTTATTTAAGTGATATAAGAATTATAAAGTCAATTTGACTTTATAAAAAGACTTTAAGTTAAAATATAACTTAAATCACTTAAGTAAGCCTATCTCCCTCAATTCTCAATGGAATTTAGTGCCATCAGAAGCAAAGAAACTCCTGTACTGCCAAGGCCTGCAATGAGCCTATCCATGATCTCAGAAAATGAAATCGACTGAACTCTCCAGAAGGTACCAATGACCCTCTAACCAATCCAGTTAGCCCACAAGGGTCCAAGAAATAGGCTAACACTCTGCAAACAAGATCACGCTGAAAAGGGGGACATTACAATCCGCCCTCCCTGAAATTGCTTGACCGCAAGCAATCTCAACAACAAAGGATCAACCACTCCACCAGGTTCCCAAGGATAGTGCTGTGAAATGTCCCTACTATCATCAACTGTCTTCCGCTGCTCAACACTTATCTCAACTTCACCATGCCAAAAGTGGTGAAGCCAATGCATGGGACTCATCCAAAACACAGTACCAAACCTGTCGCCACCTAGATCCCAATATAAACGGTACTCACATCCATCCATCATAATAAAGTAAGAATATCGGGAAGCATCCGCAACACATCTCTGTCTGTAGCTGGAACCCATGATGTCACCATAACCTGTTAACCCATGAAACCAACCATCTAGCAATGAAACTCCTAAATCCCAACTCTGCAAATCATGCCAACTCCAAGTAGGACAACCATCGATCAATGAAGAGTCTAAGAAGATTAAATCACCAAGCAACAAGTAGATAGCTGCCAGATCGTGAGGGTCAAATGTAGAACTATCTGCACCTCTCATCATGTACTCCTCCGAAAACTCCTCTGCCAGCTTAATTTGAAATCCCAATACACTGGAAGGATCCCAAACGCAACGATCAATGCTCATGTCCAGAGTGCGAGCGATATCTAACTCGAAGAGAGGATCATCATACTGAATACCATCTACTCTAGGAAGAGAAACTGGATCGCCATCGTCATCCCATATGCAACTCCTAGATGAATGAGTCTCCTGTAACTCCCAAATCTGATCAGCTGGATCATCATACTGTAGCCTGTCAATCTCAACACCATCAAATACAGAAAAGAGAAACTCACAAGGAAGCAAGTCAAACTGCTGACAAAACGTGCTCCCTAAGACTGCACGAGATAGGCTATCATCCCACATGTCTAACACGTGCATACTAGAATTGTGCATCCGAAACAGATCATGTACATGATGACTGAGAAAGAAACTATGTAGACTCCTGACCATGTACACACTGGGAATCTCCTCAACGAGCTCTGTCTGAAATCCCGATGCACTGACGGAATCTCTGATACTATGATCAAAGCTCACCCTTAAACTAGGGTCAAGAGTAGAATCAACATCCACCTCAAAGAGCGGATTATCACAAGAAGATGTAGCATCCGCCTCATTTTCTGATTCTTCTCCATCAGTATCATAGATTGGAGCTTGCTGATCATAAAAGTCATAACTGTACTGAGGAGAGGAAAATCCCTCTTGAATCACTTTCTGTTCTCCATCCAAATCTGCACTATAGCATGAAGTTGAATCTGCATCACTCACCTCATAATCAGCAACATCATGTGTGTTGTCATCAACCTCTAAGGTATTGCTGCTATGTATCTCATAGGATGTCTCGACTGGCAAGGTAGAAGCTACTGTTATGACAATATCCTCACACACCTCTGTTGCCAAAGTCACTGCAAGTCCATCCATAGCATGATCACCTCTTATATGTTCTTCTCTTGGAAGAATTAGAGATCTAAGGTGCGACTCCCTTTGTTTCTTTGCTTGATCTAGCTGGCTGTAGCGTTCCTTGACCTCTTGCAAACGCTGTTTTGCTTGAGCAGCCAACATCTTTGCTTTCTTAGCCCTTTGTAGCCACCCATCACACAAAACTTGAGTTTTGTTCACATCTTCCAAGGTCTGATATATAAAATCAGACTGTTTGTGACTTGAATCCCCCAAACATTCTTCAAGCTCAACATGCAAAACTTCAATGCTAATGTTAGGAGATTCCATAACATGACCATCTTTATGTACTTTATCCGTCACCTCATGATTTTGTGAAAGTAATGGACTGCTGTTCATAAAATTAGAATTGATCTCAAGGCTGATATCATCTCCGTTAGTGCTGATAATATCTTCCTGGGGTTCAACAAAACCACTATCATGGTGTAAAACTTTCTCTTCAATAGAAGTTGTCTCAAAAGATGTTGTAGAAGCCATATTACTATACACTTCTTCTTTCATAGTAATTGATGAAGCATCACAAGGAACCTTATCTTCATGTGGCTGTTCTAAGGCAACTGGTTTGTCTTCATACAACACTTGCTCATCCTGAAGTGTCCTGTGCCTAACATCTACTTCTATGTAAGTCTGATTTTTGTCCTCCATAAGATCAGTTGTATGCTGGTCACTAACTACTAATTGATCCCTTTTTAACCCCAACACATCAAGGAAACTCAATTTCTTTTTGTTTTGTGATGAGCTTTGTCTTGAAATGGAGTCTTCAGACTGCTGCAAGCTACGAGCTAATCTTTGTTGTGATGGCATAGGTTTTTGCTGAATATTATTTGAAATGCTCTCTACATTTTTCTGCTCACATTTCTTTGAGTTTCTTCGTTGCTTATTATAAACCATCCGATGCTCCATATATTGTTCGAAGTCTAGGTGATCTTTTATCTTATCTGGAGATGCTATATATTCCTCATAAGCAACCATTACTTCATCAACAAATTTAGAAGCCATGATAACCACTTTGCTGTTCAACCCCTGTGTGAACAGTACCTGTCAAATTTGTCCTGGTGTGACCGCATAATTTTTTTTCTAACCCCACAAGCTGGCAAGATCAGAGCTCTGATACCACTGTGATGAGCCTTGCTAGCTCACTGCTCAAACCCCTATCTTTTTCTTAAGTCTATTTGTGTTTTTTAGTTTTTTAGAGAAATTTTGTAGACAGAAGAGAAGGGGCGCATCATATAAAAGCTCACAGAATGAAAACTTGAGCTAATTTAATCAAACTCAAATTGTAGAAGGTGTTTATTATCATCAACAATGGATTTAAAACATACAAACATACCCGAAAGCCTCCAGATTTTTTAAATAAGAAATCCGACCAGCATAGTGAACAACTGACGAAAACTGGAGTAGAGAGTTACAGATTGCAAAGTTTATTTTGAAACTGAAGCCAGAGAGAAGTATAGGTATGGCGCCCAAGTTCATGAAGAGAGATCCTCAGAAAGAAGACGTTTCTCCAAAAAGCCAAAAAAAACCTTCCTTGCAAGTGCCACGCCCTTTCAAACAAAAAGAACCAAAAACCATCTCTGAAGGTGCGCCCAAACAGCCATGAAGTCTGCCATGGTGAAGGAAGAACAGCAACCAATAAACCCTCTGTTTCTGATGAAGAACACTACAAAAAAATCTGTTGAAGCACTGCAGAACTTCTGAAATGAAGCTCTCTCAATCTGCACTAATTCAGCTGATCTCTCACAACTTCACAAGTGCTCACACTGAAGAGATTTCGTTCTCCAATGGTGGATTTGCTGCAAACCTGATCACAGGCTGAAAGCAAGGGAAAAACCCTCCAAGGCAAAGTTGAAATATTCAAAAAGATGAGTTTCTCATTGCCCAAATCCCTTATAAAGCAAAGGAGGTGAAAACCTAAGAAGGCTGTACCTTTTAGGGTTTTAGATCATTTAAATTTATGGAAAATAAACTTAAGTCACTTTCCATAGTCTAGACTTTGATTTTAGGCGCCTCCTTTAAGTGATTAAAAGATATAACTTAAAATATTCACTTTAGACTTTATTTAAGTGATTATAAAGTCAATTTGACTTTATAAAAAGCCTTTAAGTTAAAATATAACTTAAATCACTTGGCAAGTTTTATATCTCCCCTTAATTCTCAATCTAATTCAAGCCACAAGTAAAGAAACTCCCAGGACTGCCAAGGCTCCTGCAATGATTTTGGTATCCACCATCTCTAAAATGAAATCGATCAACTCTCCAAGGTACCTTAATCAATCTCTAAATTCAATCCAGCTACCTTGCACAAGGGTCCAAGAAAAAGGCTAACACTGCAAACAAGATCAATGAAAAAGGGACAAATCATTCTAAATCTTCACATTGCTTCTTGACCGCTAAAGCAATCTCAAATTGAATAAAAGGATCAACTCCACCAGATCCCGCAAGGATAGTGCCTTCGGAAATGTCCCTACTTTACTATCAACTGCCTTCCTCGTTTCAACATCGACCCCAACTTCACCATGCTAAAAGTGGTGAAGCTAATGCATGGAACCCATCCAAAACACAGTACCAATCCTGTCGCCACCTGGATCCCAATATAAACGGTACTCACATCCATCCATCATAATAAAGAAAGAATATCGGGAAGCATCCGCAACACAACATCTCTGTCTATAGCTGGAACCCATGATGTCACTAAGCATAACCTCGCTAACTCCATGAAACCAAATCCTCATCTAGCAAATGAACTCCTAACCTAACTCAAATCATGCCAACCCAAGTAGGACAACCATCGCATCTAATATAGTAGTCTAAGAAGATTAAATCAACAAGCAACAAGTAGATAGCTGCCGCATCATGCTGAGGGTCAAATGTAGAACTATCTCCACCCTTTACTCATGTAATTCTCCTCAAAACTCCTTTGCTACCTTTAATTTTGAAATCCCAATAAGACCGGAAGGGATCCCAAACGCTAACTATCAATGCTCATGCCATTCAGAAAGTGCGAGTGATATCTTAACTCGGCGAGAGGGATCACTTGCCATCAATACCATCTACTCTAGGAAGAGAAACTGGATCGCCATCATCATCCCATATGCAACTCCTAGATGAATGAGTCTCATGTAACTCCCAAATCTGATCAGCCGGATCATCATACTGTAGCCTGTTAATCTCAACAACATCAGATACAGAAGAGAGAAACTCACAAGGAAGCAAGTCAAACTGCTGACAAAACGTGCTCCCTAAGACTGCACGAGATAGGCTATCATCCCACATGTCTAACACGTGCATACTAGAATTGTGCATCCGAAACAGATCATGTACATGATGACTGAGAAAGAAACTGTGTAGACTCCTGACCATGTACACACTGGGAATCTCCTCAACGAGCTCTGTCTGAAATCCCGATGCACTGACGGAATCTCTGATACTATGATCAAAGCTCACCCTTAAACCAGGGTCAAGAGTAGAATCAACATCCACCTCAAAGAGCGGATTATCACAAGAAGATGTAGCATCTGCCTCATTTTCTGATTCTTCTCCATCAGTATCATAGATTGGAGCTTGCTGATCATAAAAGTCATAACTGTACTGAGGAGAGGAAAATCCCTCTTGAATCACTTTCTGTTCTCCATCCAAATCTGCACTATAGCATGAAGTTGAATCTGCATCACTCACCTCATAATCAGCAACATCATGTGTGTTGTCATCAACCTCTAAGGTATTGCTGCTATGTACCTCATAGGATGTCTTGACTGGCAAGGTAGAAGCTGCTGTTATGACAATATCCTCACACACCTCTGTTGCCAAAGTCACTGAAAGTCCATCCATAGCATGCTCACCTCTTACATGTTCTTCTCTTGGAAGAATTAGAGATCTAAGGTGCGACTCCCTTTGTTTCTTTGCTTGATCTAGCTGGCTGCAGCGTTCCTTGACCTCTTGCAAACGCTGTTTTGCTTGAGCAGCCAACATCTTTGCCTTCTTAGCCCTTTGTAGCCACCCATCACACAAAACTTGAGTTTTGTTCACATCTTCCAAGGTCTGATATATAAAATCAGACTGTTTGTGACTTGAATCCACCAAACATTCTTCAAGCTCAACATGCAAAACTTCAATGCTAATGTTAGGAGATTCCATAACATGACCATCTTCATGTACTTTATCCGTCACCTCATGATTTTGTGAAAGTAATGGACTGCTGTTCATAAAATTAGAATTGATCTCAAGGCTGATATCATCTCCGTTAGTGCTGATAATATCTTCCTGGGGTTCAACAAAACCACTATCATGGTGTAAAACTTTCTCTTCAATAGAAGTTGTCTCAAAAGATGTTGTAGAAGCCATATTACTATACACTTCTTCTTTCATAGTAATTGATGAAGCATCACAAGGAACCTTATCTTCATGTGGCTGTTCTAAGGCAACTGGTTTGTCTTCATACAACACTTGCTCATCCTGAAGTGTCCTGTGCCTAACATCTACTTCTATGTAAGTCTGATTTTTGTCCTCCATAAGATCAGCTCTATGCTGGTCACTAACTGCTGATTGATCCCTTTTTAACCCCAACACATCAAGGAAACTCAATTTCTTTTTGTTTTGTGATGAGCTTTGTCTTGAAATGGAGTCTTCAGACTGCTGCAAGCTACGAGCTTATCTTTGTTGTGATGGCATGGGTTTCTGTTGAATATTATTTGAAATGCTCTCTACATTTTTCTGCTCACATTTCTTTGATTTGCTTCGTTGCTTATTATAAACCATCCGATGCTCCATATATTGTTCGAAGTCTAGGTGATCTTTTATCTTATCTGGAGATGCTATATATTCCTCATAAGCAACCATAACTTCATCAACAAATTTAGAAGCCATGATAACCACTTTGCTGTTCAACCTCAAAAATAAAAGACTCACAATTTGTTCCGGTGTGGACTGTGATGATTTTTTCTAACCCTACAGCCGGGTGCAGGATCGGGGAGCGCCTCCCGATACCACCGGGTGGATGAGCCTTGCTAGCTCACTACTCAAACCCCTGTCTTTTTTTTAAGTCTATTTGTGTTTTTTAGTTTTTAGAGAAATTTTGTAGACAGAAGAGAAGGGGCGCATCATATAAAAGCTCACAAAATGAAAACTTGAGCAAATTTAATCAAACTGAAATTGTAGAAGGTGTTTATTATCATCACCAATGGATTTAAAACATACAAACATACCCGAAAGCCTCCAGATTTTTTAAATAAGAACTACCCAAAGATAGCTGAAGAACCGACGGGCAACTGGAGTAGAGAGTTACAGATTGCAAAGTTTATTTTGAAACTGAAGCTAGAGAGAAGTATAGCTAGGGCGCCCAAGTTCATGAAGAGAGATCCTCAGAAAGAAGACGTTTCTCCAAAAGCCAAAAAAACCTTCCTTGCAAGTGCCACGCCCTTTCAAACAAAAAGCACCCAAAACCCTCTCTCTGGCTGGTGCGCCTCCAAACAGCCATGAAGCCTGCCATGGCGAAGGAAGAACACCAACCAATAAACCCTCTGTTTCTGATGAAGAACACTACAAAAATCTGTTGAAGCACTGCAGAACTTCTGAAATGAAGCTCTCTAAATCTGCACCAATTCAGCTGATCTCTCACAGCCTCACAAGTGCTCACACTGAACAGATTTCGTTCTCCAATGGTGGATTTTCTGCAAACATGATCACAGGATGAAAGCAAGGGAAAAAACCTCCAAGGCAAAGTTGAAATATTCAAAAAGATGAGTTTCTCATTGCCCAAATCCCTTATAAAGCAAAGGAGGTAAAAACCTAAGAAGGCCGTACATTTTAGGGTTTTAGATCATTTAAATTTATGGAAATAAACTTAAGTCACTTTCCATAGTCTCCTCTTTAATTTTTGGCACCTCCTTTAAGTGATTAAAAGATATAATTTAATATATTCATTTTAGACTTAATTTAAGTGATATAAGAATTATAAAGTCAATTTGACTTTATAAAAAGACTTTAAGTTAAAAATTAACTTAAATCACTTAAGTAAGCCTATCTCCCTCAATTCCTTTAACGAATTCCAAGCAATACAAGCAAGAAACTCCTCAGGACGCTTTTTGCCTCGTAGAATGAGCTCTGTATCCTTAATGTGATCTCCTGCGAAATGAAATCGACTGAACTCTCCAAAAGGTACCACTGACCCTCTAACCAATCCAGTTAGCCCACAAGGGTCCAAGAAATAGGCTAACACTCTGCAAACAAGATCATGCTAAAAAGGGGGACATAACAATCCGCCCTCCCTGAATTTTCTTGACTGCAAGCAATCTCAGCAATAAAGGATCAACCACTCCACCAGGATCCCAAGGATAGTGCTATGAAATGTCCCTAATATCATCAACTATCTTCCGCTACTCAACACTGATCTCAACTTCACCATGCCAAAAGTGGTGAAGCCAATGCATGGGACTCATCCAAAACACAGTACCAATCCTGTCGCCACTTGGATCCCAATATAAACGGTACTCACATCCATCCATCATAATAAAGTAAGAATATCGGGAAGCATTCGAACACAACATCTTTGTCTGTAGCTGGAACCCATGATGTCACCATAACCTATCAACCCATGAAACCAACCATCTAGCAATGAAGCTCCTAAATCCCAACTCTGCAAATCATGCCAACTCCAAGTAGGACAACCATCGATCAATGAAGAGTCTAAGAAGATTAAATCACCAAGCAACAAGTAGATAGCTGCCAGATCATGAGGGTCAAATGTAGAACTATCTGCACCTCTCATCATGTACTCCTCCGAAAACTCCTCTGCTAGCTTAATTTGAAATCCCAATACACTGGAAGGATCCCAAACGCAACGATCAATGCTCATGTCCAGAGTGCAAGCGATATCTAACTCGAAGAGAGGATCATCATACTGAATACCATCTACTCTAGGAAGAGAAACTGGATCGCCATCGTCATCCCATATGCAACTCCTAGATGAATGAGTCTCCTGTAACTCCCAAATCTGATCAGCTGGATCATCATACTGTAGCCTGTCAATCTCAACACCATCAAATACAGAAAAGAGAAACTCACAAGGAAGCAAGTCAAACTGCTGACAAAACGTGCTCCCTAAGACTGCACGAGATAGGCTATCATCCCACATGTCTAACACGTGCATACTAGAATTGTGCATCCGAAACAGATCATGTACATGATGCCTGAGAAGGAAACTGTGTAGACTCCTGACCATGTACACACTGGGAATCTCCTCAACGAGCTCTGTCTGAAATCGCAATGCACTGACGGAATCTCTGATACTATGATCAAAGCTCACCCTTAAACCAGGGTCAAGAGTAGAATCAGCATCCACCTCAAAGAGCGGATTATCACAAGAAGATGTAGCATCCGCCTCATTTTCTGATTCTTCTCCATCAGTATCATAGATTGGAGCTTGCTGATCATAAAACTCATAACTGTACTGAGGAGAGGAAAATCCCTCTTGAATCACTTTCTCTTCTCCATCCAAATCTGCACTATAGCATGAAGTTGAATCTGCATCACTCACCTCATAATCAGCAACATCATGTGTGTTGTCATCAACCTCTAAGGTATTGCTGCTATGTACCTCATAGGATGTCTCGACTGGCAAGGTAGAAGCTGCTGTTATGACAATATCCTCACACACCTCTGTTGCCAAAGTCACTGCAAGTCCATCCATAGCATGCTCATCTCTTACATGTTCTTCTCTTGGAAGAATTAGAGATCTAAGGTGCGACTCCCTTTGTTTCTTTGCTTGATCTAGCTGGCTGCAGCGTTCCTTGACCTCTTGCAAACGCTGTTTTGCTTGAGCAGCCAACATCTTTGCCTTCTTAGCCCTTTGTAGCCACCCATCACACAAAACTCGAGTTTTGTTCACATCTTCCAAGGTCTGATATATAAAATCAGACTGTTTGTGACTTGAATCCACCAAACATTCTTCAAGCTCAACATGCAAAACTTCAATGCTAATGTTAGGAGATTCCATAACATGACCATCTTTATGTACTTTATCCATCACCTCATGATTTTGTGAAAGTAATGGACTGCTGTTCATAAAATCAGAATTGATCTCAAGGCTGATATCATCTCCGTTAGTGCTGATAATATCTTCCTGGGGTTCAACAAAACCACTATCATGGTGTAAAACTTTCTCTTCAATAGAAGTTGTCTCAAAAGATGTTGTAGAAGCCATATTTCTGTACACTTCTTCTTTCATAGTAATTAATGAAGCATCACAAGGAACCTTATCTTCATGTGGCTGTTCTAAGGCAACTGGTTTGTCTTCATACAACACTTGCTCATCCTGAAGTGTCCTGTGCCCAACATCTACTTCTATGTAAGTCTGATTTTTGTCCTCCATAAGATCAGCTGTATGCTGGTCACTATCTGCTGATTGATCCCTTTTTAACCCCAACACATCAAGGAAACTCAATTTCTTTTTGTTTTGTGATGAGCTTTGTCTTGAAATGGAGTCTTCAGACTGCTGCAAGCTACGAGCTAATCTTTGTTGTGATGGCATAGGTTTTTGTTGAATATTATTTGAAATGCTCTCTACATTTTTCTGCTCACATTTCTTTGATTTGCTTCGTTGCTTACTATAAACCATCCGATGCTCCATATATTGTTCGAAGTCTAGGTGATCTTTTATCTTATCTGGAGATGCTATATATTCTTCATAAGCAACCATTACTTCATCAACAAATTTAGAAGCCGTGATAACCACTTTGCTGTTCAACCCCTGTGTGAACAGTACCTGTCAAATTTGTCATGGTGTGACCGCATAATTTTTTCTAACCCCATTGTCGGGCGCGGGTGATCGTGAGTTCTGATACTAATCGCGGATGAGCCTTGCTAGCTCACTGCTCAAACCCTTGTCTTTTTAAGTCTATTTGTGTTTTTTAGTTTTTTAGAGAAATTTTGTAGACAGAAGAGAAGGGGCGCATCATATAAAAGCTCACAAAATGAAAACTTGAGCAAATTTAATCAAACTGGAATTGTAGAAGGTGTTTATTATCATCAACAATGGGTTTAAAACATACAAACATACCCGAAAGCCTCCTGGTAGGATTTTTGTAAAGGCAAAACCACCAAAGATAGTGAAGAACCGGGAATGTAAAATCGGAGTAGAGGAGTTACAGGATTGTAAAGTTTTATTTTGAAACTGCTTTAGATAGTGGCAGCTAGGGGCTACCGGGCGTCTGGGCGAAGAGAGATCCCCGTAGCAAAGACGCTTCTCCAAAAGCCAAACCTTCCTGTGCGCTAATTTTCAAACAAAAGCAACTTCAAAAACCTCAGGTGCGCCCAAACAGCCATGAAGTCTGCCATGGTGAAGGAAGAACAACAACCAATAAACCCTCTGTTTTTGATGAAGAACACTACAAAAAATCTGTTGAAGCACTACAGAACTTCTGAAATGAAGCTCTCTCAATCTGCACTAATTCAGCTGATCTCTCACAACTTCACAAGTGCTCACACTGAAGAGATTTCGTTCTCCAATGGTGGATTTGCTGCAAACCTGATCACAGGCTGAAAGCAAGGGAAAAAACCTCCAAGGCAAAGTTGAAATATTCAAAAAGATGAGTTTTTCATTGCCCAAATCCCTTATAAAGCAAAGGAGGTGAAAACCTAAGAAGGCCGTACATTTTAGGGTTTTAGATCATTTAAATTTATGGAAATAAACTTAAGTCACTTTCCATAGTCTAGACTTTGATTTTAGGCGCCTCCTTTAAGTGATTAAAAGATATAACTTAAAATATTCACTTTAGACTTTATTTAAGGGATATAAGAATTATAAAGTCAATTTGACTTTATAAAAAGACTTTAAGTTAAAATATAACTTAAATCACTTAAGTAAGCCTATCTCCCTCAATTCTCAACAGAATTCAGTGCCGTCAGAAGCAAAGAAACTCCTATACTGCCAAGGCCTGCAATGAGCCTATCCACGATCTCAGAAAATGAAATCGACCGAACTCTCCAGAAGGTACCACTGACCCTCTAACCAATCCAGTTAGCCCACAAGGGTCCAAGAAAAAGGATAACACTCTGCAAACAAGATCACGCTGAAAAGGGGGACATTACAATCCGCCCTCCCTGAAATTGCTTGACCGCAAGCAATCTCAACAACAAAGGATCAACCACTCCACCAGGATCCCAAGTATAGTGCTGTGAAATGTCCCTACTATCATCAACTGTTTTCCGCTGCTCAACACTGATCTCAACTTCACCATGCCAAAAGTGGTGAAGCCAATGCATGGGACTCATCCAAAACACAGTACCAATCCTGTCGCCACCTGGATCCCAATATAAACGGTACTCACATCCATCCATCATAATAAAGTAAGAATATCGGGAAGCATCCACAACACAACATCTCTGTCTGTAGCTGGAACCCATGATGTCACCATAACCTGTTAACCCATGAAACCAACCATCTAGCAATGAAACTCCTAAATCCCAACTCTGCAAATCATGCCAACTCCAAGTAG
>VDFB02348267.1:0-16169 GCA_007258455.2 Sequoia sempervirens | reverse complement strand
ATGCCTTGTCCTCCATGAACTTGACATTACGCCTAACTATAGTCCTCTTGGTCCCTGGAATAAATATCCGATATGCCTTTGAGGTTTCACTGTACCCCACAAAGTACCCCTTCTCTGCAGTTTGATCTAACTTGGAACGTGTCGCACCTGGAATGTGACAATACGCCAAACTCCCAAATATCCTGAAGTGGCTGACATCTGAATTCTTCCCTGAGAACGCCTCCTCTGGTGTCATCTTGCCCAATACCTTATGTGGAACCCTGTTTTGTATGTACACTGCTGTACTGCATGCCTCTGCCCATAAGTAACGTGGCATATCCTGGTCATACAGCATAGCCCTTGCCGCCTCTGATATAGACCGATTCTTCCTCTCAGCAACCCCATTCTGTTGTGGGTTGTAAGGAACAGTCCACTCTCTCTTGATTCCTTCCCTGCATGAACTCCCCGAACTTTCCTTGTACTGGCCCATTGTCCGGGACCAAGAACCTTTATCTTCCTCCCCGTCAATTCCTCCACAAGAGCTTTGAACTCTTGGCCGACCGAAAACCTCATCCTTGGTCTTCAAGAAGTATATCCGTGTCTTCCCCGAGAAATCATCACTAAAAGTAACAAAGTACACATATCCTCCTCGAGACTTCATTTACATTGGTCCACATATATAAACCAATGTACTAGATCAAGAACACCTTGATCTAGTGTCACTTCCTGGCAAGTTGCTGCAAACTTCCCAAATAATACATCCCTACATACATCATCATGCCTGTGCTCTCACTCAGAACACTGGCTACCGGCTCTAATGGGCTAAATTTAAGTGCTCCATGATGTATATGGCCCATCCTCCTATGCCATAACTCTCCTTGATCTCTAGAATTACTGCTGCTCATCAGTGCCTTATGAGTATCAAACTGCAACCTGTAAAGCCGGCCGCTCCTAACTCCAATAGCTATGGGTGATTTCCAATCCTTGTGCTTAATTAACACACTTGCCCCTCTAAAGAGTACATTATAACCTTTATCCTGAAGGACAGATATGGAAATCAAATTCATACCTAAGCCTGGCACATGCAACACATCATGAATGGGAATCCACTTACCATTCTCCCTCTGAAATAGAACAGTCCCTTTCCCAACTGGATTGAGCTTGACATGTTCCCTATAGAAATCTGCATTCTGATGTCCTCCTCCTTATAGCTGGAGAAGTACTCTCTAACTCCTGTCATATGAAATGACGCCCCACTATCTATATACCAAACACCCTGTGAGGTTGAGCTAGCCATACAAGCTATGAGAGCGAACTCATCCTCCATTCTACTAGAGAGCTCATCTGCACTTGCTGAAGCTGCTGTCTGCTTCTTGCCTTTCTTCCTTTGCGGGCAATCGCTGACATAGTGGCCAAACTCGTGACAGCCATAGCACTTGACTTTAGATAAGTCCTTCTTCTTCTTCTCACCTTGTGGATTTGATCATTTACTAGACCCCTTCTTTGCTTTCCCTTTTCCTGCAAGGGCAACGTTCTCCTGTTCTGCCTCACTTTGCTGACTCTTGCTACTGGTCCTACTGACAAGACTTAGTCTAAGCTCCTCTTGAGTGAAGTCACTCCAAAGTCGATCCCAACTTGGCAAGGTGTCTCGTCCATTAATAACTTGAACAAAGACATCCCACTGCTTAGTAAACCCATTTAGGGCTATCCGCACTAGCTCGTCATCACCTAGATTATCTCCAACAGCAGCCAACTCATCCTTGACAAGTCTGAGTCTGGTGAGGTAACTTGTCACGTCCTCTCCCTTGTTCATCCGAGTAGTCCTCAACTTTTCTTTGAGAATCAGCTTCCGATTAGTGGTAGCATTCTGGTACAGATTCAGAATGGCATCCCACATCTTCTTCGCTGTATCTAACTCTGCGACATGTGGAACAATATGATCCTTGACACCATCAAGAATCAGCCTCCTCGCCTTGGCATCTTCCTTCTTATATGCTAAGAGCTGTGCTGGATCTGTAGGTACAGGTACAACACTGGTCACATATTCCTTGATCCCATTCTCTTCCAGCAACAAAGAAATTCTGGCTTTCCAGACACCAAAATTTGAGGCTCCATCCAATCTGTCCTGATCTCTTAAACCTGCTGAGGCCATCTCAAAAGATAAAAGAAAACAAATAATAATTCTGAAGAGGTAGAACTGGGTTTTATAAACCCTCTTTCCTGCGCTGAGCTTTGTCTGCCCTCAGATCAGCTCTGATACCATGTGAAAATTCTATTGCAGTTACTGATTATTAATCTCCTATCTAATACATAGATTATTTGACTAAAATTAATTCTCAGCAAATATCGAAGAATAACACAACTGCAACTTCACCAATAAAACTCACAAGAATAGAGAAGAAAACATTCACAATAATGAACACAATATTTTTGACAAATTGTCCGTGGAAAACCCCGAAGGGAAAACCACTACTGCAGATGAGGAATTATATTAAACTTCAGCAAATTAAGGAATACAACCGCTATTCTTCTTCGCAGAGTTCGCAATATTCTTCTCCGGAAATTCTTCCCTCAATTTCTCCTGCTGAAATTCCACAGCTGCTATCCCCAACGCTATCACTGCGCCCTTGCTAACACTGCAAGACTATTTGCTCTCACTGCAATTCTACTTGCTATCACTGCAAGTCTACTTGTTGTTGTGTTCTCCAATTGCCCATTGATCCCCTTTTATACTTTTCTCATTGGAAAACCAATGGCCATGATTTAATCTCAATCAATGGCTAAGATTAAATAGACTCTAAAACCCTAACTAACTGGATTCTAGAAGTCTCTAGGAGAATCAATTTATTTAATTACATAATTATCTAGACAACTCAGCCCTTTTCTGAAGGTTTCTAGAAAATAATTAAATAATTAAATGACACTTCTAGACAATGGAGACACCTGTCCAAGCTACATAAATTAACATAGCGAAACCGTTTCAGATAAACTCCCGCTGAGAAGACGCCCAAGGTGAAAACCCCTTCCAAGGCCGTCAAGCAGAGTCCCAAGGCTGCGAGCGATAAGAAGAAAAGGAAGAAGAGAAGCCTGGAGACGTACAAGATCTACATCATCAAGGTGCTCAAACCGCTTTAGAATTCAGTTAATCAACCCTTCCTCCACTAAGCGCTTATAAAAAGCATAAATTTTTTGTTCTCCAATCAAAATGTACATTGTAAGTATTTCTACAGTGAAAAACCCTTAAATTCCTCTCTCAGATAAATTTAATATACAAATTGCGCTATCTTTGGAGGGTTTTATAGAGGAATTTGAGTCTGATTTGGAGTAGCAGGTGGTCATATGCAGGATTTGGAGGATAGTGCCCGGTAGCAATGGCGATCAGTGAAGTATTGGAAATTTGCAGCGGAAAGATGGATTGGTGGATCTGCGGCACCGGCTACACCAGGGGGCTGTATACGAGGGTTTGAAGCACCTACCAAGAAATATCATGTAAACTTTGGAAAGATCCACAGAAGGCGATCTTACCCCAGCATACCAGTAAGATGGTTTTCCTTAACCTAATTATGTCTCATCTTAGGTTTTCCATATAGCCATAGGTTTTTCTTGAATATAAAAGTAAGAAAATTAAACTCCTCGGCCCTCTTCTCTTAACCTTCTATTCTTGCAACAGAGAGGATATATCGTCACGAATGAAAGTGGCTCTCGGAGCATTGGTTGTTCTCTTTATTGGCAGCACCAGAGCAAAGTTGGTTTTATGTTTGTTTAGAATCTTCGGTTTTATGTTTGTTTAGAATCTGAAGATTCTAGCTTCTGGTTCAGTAATAGCAGATGGTCATCATCAATTTTGAGTCTCAGTGCATTTTACTGAAAAGCATATTTAATACCTTCATCATTTTATTTCACATCCACTCGACACGAGGTAAGACCGTGTCTTTAAAATTAGTTTTCCTGCATTTTTATGATAAATTCAAATGGAATAACATATGCAATTGTTAGATTTTAATTTTATTTTTAATCCCAATCTCTGAATCTTGTGCCGCATAGTTTAATGTATTTGATAACAATTTTTGCTATTTAAACCCTCGGAATGGTGTAAGGATTGCAAGCGATGGTTGGAAGAGTTACAAATAAGAAACGAACATAGATCACATAGAAAACAAGTACTATTAGGTTAATAATGCTATCATGGCTATTTACAAAGCATATATATCAATCTAAAGAAGAATTCACAAGCCCTCTTAAGCAATAATATACACAATCTCCACATAATATTGCCTGCCCCCAATCTTTCTATTTGAATTTTAGTTGTTTGAGCATCTTGCTCACAAACATGTCCGCTTCTTAAAACCAGTCATTTTTGGCACTTCAAAGTGAGCTAATCTATTCCCAATAAGTGTATGCAAGGAGAACACCTCTGATCCTCTATTATTAGAATGTAAGTGTTGGATTATAAGCTTTCGGGCAAGTTTGCCATTCTCTAACTCATGTCTCCATATCATTTATCAACCTTTCCAAAGCTCTATGATATTCTAGAATGAAATGATTCTGCACAACATTGCAATCTCATTTAGATCAGATTGCCAATATTTTTGCTAACCAATGCACAGTTTACAAGGCCAAAAAATCAACATTGTATTCATGATTCTTTGAAAAGATTGGTCAATTTATTAGATTGAATAATACTGGCAAGAGATGGCTGAAACGATAACAGTTGCAGACTGTAGCTTCAAAGGCTCCTCATACACGGACCTTGAGAACATATATGTTAAGAGATGCAATGCAAAACCATGACAATAATGATTTTGAATTAGAATGGATCTCAAACAATGAAGATTCAATATTTGACGATAAGGACTTGACCATCTTGGAGGAGGTATCTGATGACCATAACCATAATTTAGTGCCAGCAAGCCAAAACTTTGAGATTCAACTTTGGACTGTGGCATCAAAGGGTCTATTTTGTTACTCTATAATATTATGTTATTTGTAAGTTACTAAGTTGTAAATGATATGCTAGGTTTGAACTTTAAGACAAAGCATAATTGTAATAGGGAAAATTAAGGAGAAAATCACACCTTTCATGTCTCGGACTTTTAAATTGTTTCACTTTTTGGCTCTTCACTTAATTTGGCATGAAAAAACAAAAACAACATTTATTTCTACCTGCTTTTATGAAAATTCCAGCATTTTTTTGGTTTCCTAATTTTTTTCTTGAGTGTTTTTTCCAATTTCAACCCAAGTAGTTGAATTTCATTTATACTGTTGGTTTGCCAAGTCAATCCCAATTCCAAATGATGCTACTATGTTGAAAACATGGGATTTAATAAAATTGCACTTACACATCCTTATTTATTGGTGCATAGACTTTTTGAAAAAATCTATTGTTTCCCCTTTGTTGTTCACTGTTTAATCGATTGAGAAAACATTCTAGGGGCTTCACCAAATGACGCCAATGCTCTACCATTCCATTCTCAACATTAGGCATAAGTAGGGTTTCTCCCCACAAAGGTTTCAAGATCAATCTTCTGTTTCTTCTATCCATCTTTAAATATTTGACTTTGCAATCATCTATTTAATTATCAACTTAAATCAATTCATTGATAGCTGAACTCTAAATAATCGATACGAAAGAAACTTTACTTCAACTAGTTAAATAGTGTGATTTGCAGCTTCAACACAAGCATGCTAAATTTCTGCATGTATTCATAAATATTTATCATATTAATGATTCCATTATCTTTTGTAATCATATAAATCTATTGTCAAAAAAGTGACCTGGAACACTTCTTATAGGAAATAAATTTCTCAAATGTAACAAGCAGGCATGAAATGCATTCCCCCTCAAATAAATATGTTTCAGCATATAGAACAAGAAAATGGTGTCTAGTACAGTTGGAGAACTCAAAACTTTTCAAGCCTGCAGAGACCATCAAGTATGGAAATTTCCACAGCTGAATAGTAGATTTCCAACTTTGAAGAACGGTTCACACTTCCAATAATGGAAAATAATTTTTGAACATGGAAATAGATTTAAGGCAATTTTGAGCGGTTGATGAACTACCATTACATCTCAAACAAATTATATTTGAACTTCAGTTGGCCAATACATGCATTCCCAAAATATTTAAAATTCTCATTTGAAAGGAGGAACTCTGATCTTTGTGTTTTATCAAACTAATTTTTATGTGCAATGCTATCAGGGAGGTTATTTAAATTTGTACAGTCTCCCAAGTCTAAATGTTGCAGCTCTGATAGGATACCAATGGTATCAGAGAGGTTATTTAAATTTGTACACTGGTTCAAGCTTAAATGCTGCAGCTATGATAGGTTGTCAATGGTATCAGGGAGGTTATTTAAATTTTTGCACTCTCTCAAGTCCAAATGTTGTAGCTGTGATAGGTTGCTAATGGTATTAGGGAGGCTATTTAAATTTGTGCACTTTCTCAGGTCTAAATGCCGCAGCTGTGATAGGTTGCCCATGGTATCAGGAAGGTTATTTAAATTTATACACTCTTTCAAGACTAAATGCTGCAGTTGTGATAAGTTTCCCATGGAATCAGGGATGTTATTTAAATTTGTACACTGGCTCAAGTCTAAATGTTGCAGTTGTAATAGTCTGCCAATACTATCAGAGAGCTTATTTAAATTTTTATACGACCTCAAGTCTAAATGCCATAGCTGTAATAGGCTGCCAATACTATCAAGGAGCTTATTTAAATTTTTACACCACCTCAAGTCTAAATGTCGTAGTTGTAATAGGCTGCCAATACTATCAGGGAGCTTATTTAAATATGTACACCCTAAGTCTAAATGCCACAGCTGTAATAGGCTACCAATACTATCAGGGAGCTTATTTAAATTTGTGCAATCTCTTAAGTCTAAATGCTCCAGCTGTGATAGGTTGCCCATGGGATTAGGGAGGTTATTTAAATTTCTATATGAGTTCAAGTCTAAATGCCACAACTGTAATAGGCTGCCAATACTATCAGGGAGCTTATTTAAATTTGTACTAGCAGGGAGCTTATTTAAATTTGATCATTTAGTTTCCCATCATTCTTAATCCTTGTTCTCTCTGTCTTGTTCGTATTTATATTGCTTTTTTTATTAGTTTTAAATGGTTATCATATTATTGTCTTCTCCTCTTAGCATGTTGTTAATTCTCTTGCTTTTTAGGTTTTATTTTTTTATTTGTCTAGTTTGTGAAGAAATAGTTGTCTGTGTGGTTGTTTGGACAAAAATATATAAGCAAATCTGGAATTTGTTTTTTGTGGGGCAAATGCATAATAGGATTTACTGAGTTTTAGATGAGTTGGTTGTGTTTAATAGAGGCAACATATAAAGAAATGAACATTTTTTCTTATGGTATCAATTTTTATTAAATAGATCTTTGTCTATTATTTGGCATATCAGCCAATAACAGTTAACATCACATTATTCGATCAAAATTATTTAAATTTTAGAAGCATGTTCTAGGTTTTTTCCTGTGCAACTCAATGTCTTTGGCCTTTTAATATGGTTTTCTTGATATATTTCTTTAAGGTTTGATTGGAAGCTTGTTTTATTATTTTGTTCCTTAGGTGCATTTTTCAAGAAGTCAATATCAGATTCCAATGCACCAGTTCAAGAGAAGGCACTTGATGCATTGGTTGCATTTTTACGTGCAACAGATGTAGATGTTGGAAGGTAAGATTTTCTGTCCTAGCATTCATTATTATTTTTAGTGGACTTAGATACCCTTGTTTTCTAGCACACGTTTGCCAACATTATAATTAATGGTGCTTTCCTAAGGCTGAATGGAAATTAAGATGAAATTACTTTGCAAGCAGGTTTTTATTTTGTCTCTTTGAGATTGAACCTTGTGTTCAGTAGTGCTAATGCTATGTTTTTTTATTTTTATATTTAGATTTAATAATGAGGGTTGTAATGGTGCCTCCTCCCTTAAAAGCTATAGCCAAGATACAAAGAGATACAATATATAGAAATAGCTAACATATATTGTAGCAGTACACTTCTACCTCCCAAGAGTAAATCTTGACCAAAATAACACAGTAGCAAGAAACATAACCAACCAAACCATAACCTTATATCTGGAGCATGATAATAGCTACCAACCATTACATAGCCACAAAACAAAATTAGTTGTAAAAACAGATAAACATCAACTAGCTTTACATCATATGACACCCCAATGCTCATGGAAGTCCTAAGCAAAGTGGCCTAAATCCACAACTTCTTCAATCCATGACACCAAGCAGACCTACCAGTTTGATGACCAAACAAGGAAGGGAAGTGGAGCCCATAACATATCTCTTTCTACTTGCATGCTCTATGAAGAGAGGGGCCATAGAAGTGGGCTATTGTGTTATCACTCCCCACTTGTAATTGACCCCTGAATTGGTGTACATGAAGTCCTGATAGAACTTGCCCTAGATCGCTACAAAATTCTTGCAGAATGCCAACTTTAGCCATCAACTCCTTCTATGCCATCTCCATATCCATGCACATTACAACGGTGGAGGTCAAGCTTGTTGCTTTTATTCATGGGGGCTTGACATCCTTATTAAGAATTTGTAATGTAGAAGTCTATAGTTGCAGTCATAAGAACATTTATCGATAAAGATTAACATGTAGACTATCATTCTTGGATTGCAATAACTATAGTCTGTGTTTATCATTTTCTTTATGGTCTGCATATATCTTCCAATAAAGTATGCCACATGGTGATGCATCATTACAATTTAGTTTGTTTTGATAACACTCAGTAGCATTTATATAGATCCAAAATACTGCGTAGGATGCCCAAGATGTTATCTGCAAAACTTGAGTAATTTGCTTTCTGCTACTACATTGCTCATGGATTAGCCTCTACAATAAATAGCTTACTTCAAGCATTCTATGTGTTTTTAGGTGTTTTATTTGGTTGTGTGTTTCATGATCATCTCATTCATCTAGGAAATTATGATCCATTGCTTAAAATTAAGAAGCCTGCCTGGGTGACTTTAATTTGTCATCTATAACCTTTTGATTTATGGAGTGTCGTCTAATTGAATCAATTTACTCGATAACTTAAAACTTTAAAAGATGCTAGAATAGGAATCTATCTGCTCTTGAATTAAGTAATTAAAACATTTGATAACAAGGAAATCTATTCAACATTATAGTGTTGTTTCATGGTGGCTAGCTTTCAGATTTTTATGTCGATTTGGTTGTCTAAGTTGCACTGGTTGCTATGTTTTGCAGGAAATCAAAATTTTTTATGGATACTCATTTCCTTGTAATGCATGCATATTATGCTGAGAATCCTAGACTGCAAACAAATCACTTAGGACTACATAAAGCATTATGCGTTCTGATGGGATGGAGTTATGCCATGCCACTTGACATTGCAAATTCATACCAGTCTCTCGCATCACCTGAAGCAGTAGCAAACAAAGAAGATCTAAGTTTGTGGCCACCTTTGGTTATTATGAACAATGCATTCAATGGAAAGAAAAGTGATAGCATTGGAAATCAAGACATGGAGGAGAAACTCAAAGGTGCACAAGAACAACTTGGAAATTTTCTCATTTGTTTTCTCTTCCTACTTTATCATATGAATATTCAAGCATGTTTAAATAGAGATTTCATATATAGTGGATGAGGTCTATCTAACATGTACATGAAGCTTGTTAACTTTTCTCACAATAATTCTTCATTTTGCTGCACATCATTTTTGCCAAGTACCTTTGCTCTGGTTTTGGTATGCTTTTGTGCTTGTTGAGGTTTTTTATATTTGAATAATCTTTATTAGGTTATGTGATTGAAGGGAGGAAAGTGTCTCAATCTGGAAGATAGATTTATGTAAATAGGATTCCAAACCCAATTTATACAAATGGCAAGATAACTTGCCTATGATGAATTACCCATAAAAGTGCAGTGATTGCTACCTTTTGGTAATGAATTTGGCATGCCAGAGGCAACAAGCATGGAAAAGGAACTCCTCTAATCTCACCTAACAAACTTTAATGAATGACAGTTCTGAAGATGGGCTATTTATATGAAGATAAGGTGGTTCTATTTTAGATTTGAGATATCCAAGATATATCTCTTAAATTTCATGATCATATGGAGTGCTAATGCACTGTGCAATAGTAAGTAGAGTGATAAGAGATGAATAATGCCCCATAAGGACCCTGACATTCTCATTTATCATTTATGTTTCTTTGAGTTTTGGGACAGGTGTATGGGGGGTGTGAGGATGCATTTCTTGCATGGAAAAAAAAAATCTTACAATTTGGGAGTGGTGGGGGTAGATTTGGGAGATGTTAGGATGTTGTTTGATGTTGCCAAGGTTGTAACAATGTTTTTCTCAAAACAAGAAACAGCCCTGGGATATCAAAAAAATTCTTAAAACAAGTAACAACTAACGTGATGTGGAATAAAATTTAGAAGGGACATGTGGGGATGTCTTCTCCACATCCTTGCACCCCAAAATTGTCTAGCACAGCCCTAGAGGACAAGGGTTGCATTGGTGGAAGCCTAAAATTCACCGTATTATGCTATATATATGAGTAAAGTTGATGCTTATTAGTTATTACTCAACCTTGTCATTGTGTTTGGATGATAGTCCTTATGGTGCATTATTTAAGAAGTTTATATTAAACATGTTATCAAATGTTTTGTTCCAGTTTGATCAGGTCTCTATTGTTATTGGACTTCAGTGGATTCAGGTTTAGTTTTATTAATTACTCCATTAGAAGTCTGCTTTTGTTTCGGAAAGCAAGCTTTCCATTTATTGTGGGTGTGCTTGTAAAAGCTATGACCCAAGTTGGAATCTCCCATCCCAAACACATGGGAGCATCTTGAAATAGTAGACTTTTGAGAACTTCATCCTTACCAACACATTGATTTGAAGGTCTAACAAATTAAAAAGTAAGCCTTTCATTTTCCCATAGATACTTTACAAGCAGGCTTATTTAATTTGATCAGCATTTTTGTCAATTAGATCCTAACAGAGGACATTGTTGATTGACATTTAGCTAGAATTTAGTTTTGATCAATATATTTTTTTCTATGGCTTTAGCCATATCACTGGTTTTGAAGTTGTAATTTAAAATTGAAACATGCATGCCTATATTTTATTTTAATCCAGTTACTGCAAAATAATTTAAGGCTCTATTCAAGCTTTCCAATTGCTCCATTATTGTGTCCTAGGAGAAAATTTTTCTTAGAGTATCCCCTTTCTCTCATAACTGCACCAAGAGAAAACAAGTTCCTTGGTGGAGTGTTTCTCATTCTATGTGAAATTGAATTCAGAAATTTAGAGGTATCTAATAGAAAAATTTCATAATAATAAAGTATTAAATTGTTAAATTAGACAAACTCAAATAGTTTGAAATAACTCACTAAATCATCCCTCTAAAATGTTGTAAATAACTCAATCTTCTTAGATGAAACAATTAGGAAATTTGACCTAGTTTAGGAGTGCCCTTTCTTTTATCTTGAAGCAAATAAATTGGGAAAATCTTTTCTAATCTCTTCGCTGCTAAAATATTGCAGAAAAGCTAATTCAAAAAAGACAATTCTGTCCATAATGTGATACTAGTTTTTTTTTTTTTTAATTTTCTTTTGCATGACAAATCACTGCATTGAAGTTGACTTTTATAGAGGATCTTGGAGTCTCTGTAAGTTTAACTCCTCCATTTTGAGTAAAGTAACCTAGTATTAGCAAGTTTTGACAATGGCGGTCCTATTCTCTCATTAACTTATGTGGTATCTTGAAGTGCTAGCAAATTTTGGCATTGTTAGACCTATTCTACTTCTCACGCAAGATCTTGAGCTTCTTATCAGTATGCAATATGCTAATTCAATTTAGACATTGGGCCACCTTTAAGATTTGAGTTAGTTAAGTCTAGTTTGACATGTTTTAGCCACAGCAGATGGTGAGATTGTGTCAACATAATATGATCACCTTTGTTGAGGTGCCCTAGATTTCAATATTTGTTGGGATGTGTAGAACTTAATGTGTGGTGTGGTATTTCATGCATGTTTCTTAAGAGTTTAGTTATTGATAATGTTGTAGACTATGGATTCTTCTAGCATGGAGTTGGCTATATCAACAAACCGTGAACTTGTTTCATGAATTTTGAATGCTTATCATGCAATTCTAAGCATGTGTCCCCTTGATTATTGGTAAATTTGTAGTTTATAAAAGTGGATTGTGCCTGCTATGGGATGAAATTGCTTACTCAATTTGCTAGGAACCTGGGTTCTAATTATTATTTTTTTTCTGTCATAGGTCATGGCATTCACCTCAGGAGGACTTGAATCAAATAAATTGGAAAGTTGGAAAGGCCCTTCATTCAAATTGAAAACATAATTAGCAATTGCATGCTCTATTCGCCTAGTTTACACAGTGGCTAGAATTATGTCACTTTACCTGTCTCTTTTTCAAAGCATAAGGCTGAGCCTCAATATTGTATAGTTTGTTACTTTTATTATGCTGGAACTATTCCTCTTTAAAAATATTAGCCATTAAGCAGTATTTGTAGAAAGAATTTAGGATTCTGTGTTTGGATTGATGGAGTGTTTTGAATATTCCTATTGTGATGTATGTGTCTATAAGACTTTCCTCTAGATCAGTCCCACTTGTTCCTTTAAGGACATCATAGAGGGAAAGTTTTAATCTTTTCGTTCTTTTCCCATTTCTTCAGCTGTCTTTTGATTGTTTTCATTTTTACATCTTTTCTACTGACATTATTTTAGAAGGCATATCTTTTTTTCTGGTGGTGTGATTGTATGTCTTTTTATCTGTTTGGTTACATTTTCTATCAAATCTACTCCAAGTTTCTTTGTAGTCACCTTTTGCCTATATGCTTTATTTATAAAGATTGTTATTTGTTTATACCTCAGCTTGGTGAATTGCCCAAACTTGAACTTCTATTTTTATTGCTTCTTATATTAATAAACTAATAATACAAACAAAATCCTCAAAGGCCGGTAGGGATTTACTGCTGCCTCCATTTGGATTGATGGAATGTTTTGAATATTCTTATTTTGCTGCAAGTGTCATTTTCAGACTTTTATGGATCTGTCCCATTGGCATCTTTAAGGATATCATGAAGGGAAAGCTTATAATCTTTACATTCTTTTCATGTTTCTTCAGCTGATGTTTGATCATTCCCATTTTGACAATCATTTCTGCTAACACTATTTCAGTATATGCATGTCTCTTTTTCTTGTGGTGTGATTTCATGTCTATTGGCCTGTATAGTTAGTCTTTCTATTACATCTCCTATTTTCCTTGCAATCACCTTTTGCCCATATGCATTATTTATAACGATTTCTATTTTTTTGTATCTCAGCTTGGTGAAATGTTTAAACTCGAACTTTTATTTTTATTGCTTTTTACATATTAATAAATAAAAAACATGAACCAAACCTGGAAAGATAAAGATTTAATGGATTCAATAGAGTCTCAACTGAGCATTTACAAGTTGAGACTCTATTGAGTCCATTAAATCCTTAATGCTTATACTTTTTTAACTTACTTTCCAAGGGAAATAAATATTTGACATTTTTAATATACTTCAAGCTGATAGAGTTTTAGTTAACAGAGACTCTTATATTGATGTCGATATAGGGATTGGTGTCATTTATGTAAACACTGTGGTTAGTCTCTTGCGCATTACCCATATTCTGATAATTCCTTCTCTGTATTGGGAAGTGATCACTGTAGGTGAATGATCTTGATTTTGCAAAGATCCTTATTTAACTAATTTCTAACACTATCTAGCTATAAATTCCTATTCATCTAACATTAATATTTTGCATATTTTAAGTCTGGATTGTTGTTTTCTGCCAGTAGATTTATGTATTGTATGCCTTAAAAATTTAATGTAAGAAAAAAAAAATTCTCTGTAATTTCATTCTTTATGCATAGTAAAACATCATTCTTTTGGCCCTAAAATGTTTCTGAAATAACTAATTGGGAACATGGCATGAGTTACAGGAGAAAAATGCCTTGTGGAGTTTTGGAATAATCCTTTACACACTTGATCTCTTATTTAAGGTAACAAAGAGGCATGCAAAGGAATCTGGTGAATGGCAAAGGTTTGTATTATATTCTAGCCTTATCTTTATGACTTTTTAATTGTTCCTTTTTACATAATTCTAATTTGTTGTCACAAATTGCCAATTGGTTAAATGTTTATGGGGGAGTCTGTGAACTGACCTATGAGTTACCCTATGTCTATTTCCTTGCAGTTTGCATGCAAATATTCTTGATCTGGCAAATCCAAAGCTTCTTGTCCACTACAAGCTTCACATCACAGCTCGAATGGTGCAGGCATGTTAATGTCTTAATACTTGTAAGATCATTTATAAGTAATATCACAAAGATTACTTCTGCTTCACATTATTTAGAGCACTCTTTTAACATCATTTAATTTTATTTGCTAGTTGCATTTATAGCACTCTTTTAACATCATTGATAAGTAATTTTATTGTGCTTTAGAAAAGGCAGGTATACAGCCTATAATCATCAAATAATTAATTTCTAGAAACTTTTGTTTTCTTGTTTACCAGGGTTTACGAGAGGCCATCAAGAATGGTGACGTATCTGTTGTAAAAGAGCTTTTAATGCAGGTAAATGGATGAGTGAGATAATTTTGTATTGCAATAATAAAAGCAACATCATTGATAAGTAAAATAAGTTGCATTTAGAGCACTCTTTTAACATCATTTATAAGTAAAATATTTTGAACACAAAGTTAAGAATAGCTCCTCTTAACTTTTAGAATTTTATTTTGACAATTGAATGTTACATCATTTAGAGTATTCTAATTTAGTTTTGATCATAAGAAGTAAAATGTAAAGGGGAATGCAATGGGTAGTGTGTTGTCCTCTTACATTGACCTCTTCTATTTTGAACGTCGAACTCTATAACTCTATAAAGTGTTGTACAAAACACAGATAAGAATTGAATTTCAGAATGCATCACATTAGATCAACCTCTATGCTTTGTGAAAATATATTGATCTGGCAATATTAACTGATGTTATCTTAATTTTGGTATTTTTGGACAGTATTCTTACTCCATACTATAGTGAAGAGAATTTATTGAAAACATTACCTTGAACTTGAAAATGAGGATGGAGTCTCAATTGTCTTTTACCCAAAAGATCATTCCAGGTTTGGTTCATGTTTTGGAATGTTCGAAAATCATATCACATTGATCTAAAAATGTTTGGCGCAAATTTAAACTTATTTTTTTTAAGCAGATTAATGGAGTAACTTATTGTTTTCCTGTAGGAAAATATTGCTTTCACCTTGTTGGTTATTTTAGAGGAAGAATTCAGCTCCCTCTAGAACCATATCAAAATCTCAAAAGATAGTGCTATGCTCAAGATGATTTGGAAATCCTATCATTCGTCAATAACAAAGTATAGGATTTAGTGGATTGTTACAATGAAAGGTTATCAACATTTGAAAGGACCAGACACTAGCACACAAGAAGAGGAAAGTTCCCACTTTGAAGCAGAATTGTCTAGTCTAGACAATTGAGTCAACTCATTGTCAAGCTACCTTGCCATGCTCGAAAGAGTTATGCCGGTAGTTAGGTATATTCTATTGGATTTTAGGGATATGGTTGGTCATACTTTCATATTTTCTAAGAATTAACTTGGAAAATATTAACATTTTCTCTTTCCTATAAAGGAATCATTTTCTTGTGCCATGTTATAATGTATGTGTTGCTCATGATTGTATGAACAATTTTATAAATTATAAATAAAAAAATATTTATTGGCATTAACTTTTTGAATTCAGATTAGGGTGCATTATTTTATTTGTTTTTTATGAACATTATGTTTAGTGTATTCGACAACTGGTCATTGCTCTCAGCTTCAAAATAATTGATAATTTGTCTTAATTTTTCCATTGCATTTGGAAAAATAAAAATAAAAATTCCAGCGAGAATTTGGAAACATTGAATGTTGAAAACCACAATAAAAAAGTATTTAAAATAAATTGTTTTTTTTTTTTAATACATTTTTTCATATTGTCTCTAAAGAGACAAAATGAATTGTCTTTTTGAGACAAAAGTGGAATTGTCTTTAAAGAGACAAAAATATTTCTGGTTTTTATTGTCTTTACAAAGACAATTTTTTAAGACAATAATTTGAGACACTTGCTTAAAGACAATATTTAAG
>VDFB02348265.1:0-11890 GCA_007258455.2 Sequoia sempervirens | reverse complement strand
CCCTACCCATATATAACTAAAAAGAGAAGTGCAATTAGGAGAAGGGCATGTCAATAATGTAATGCACTTCATTCCTCTATCACTTGGCTATGAAACTCAATACTATGCAGGTGCCTTGTTGTGGCTAGGTAATAGCTTGATCGATGGAGCATCAAGCTTTGAAACCACCTACCTATATAGCTATTGTAGGTTCAAGTCATACTAAGCCCCCTATTATCTATAGGGCCCTACCCATTCAATGTTTAGTAGGTTTAAGTAATCAATGGGAAAGTTTCACTTGAAACATCTATATAGGTAGGGTGATCTTGATATGTAAATTATTTCATTTGTGCTATAAACTGATATAAGTAAGAAGAATGCTAGGTGAGAGCCCTACTTTTATAGTCATTGAAGCCACATCAATCAATTATTTGGTACTGCTTACATGCACCTACCTTATTATAACTAGTTATCCTCACACTTTCTTCCTTCTTAGGGAATGAGACAAGGCGGATGCCCACCCGACCCATGTGTGAGGTTGGGTGGGGGAAAAGGGGCCTCCTGAATGAGGAAAATAGGATGATGGGGTCCTACAACAAAAAATTGATGAGGATAAATCCATCTAATCTAAAAATATGGAGCTAGGGCATGTAATATTGGTAAACCGTATCTATAAGGAAAATCAGATGCGGAAACAATTCTCCTAACGTCAACACCTCATGAAAGAATGAAGATACATTTTAAAATTTACAATTACAGTCAAATTAAGATGCACTATGAAATAGATTACAGAAACAGAGTTTTGACAATCACACAAGAACACCAGATATACGTGGGAAAACCCTTATGGGAGAAAAATTGATAGGATAGGGTTGGATGGAACACTCACTGTTCCATGCTCTAGGTCTCACCTTGGTGAACCCCTTTGGTTTCACTCTCCACCACCTTAACCTATAGGACCTAATGCTTGTTAGGCACCCCTAGTTCTCCTAGCCAACCCTACTATCATCTCCATTTCCCTAACGAAGCCAATCTTGGTGCTCTCTCTGCCATTCTCTCCTTAGCCCTTAATCTTCCTAAAGGCTAGCTAAATCTCCAACCTTCACTAATTTGATGCAGAGGTGTGTGATGTCTCCCATGGCTTCAAGACCATCCCTCTAGGGTTCTTGATCATCCACCAATCTCCAATTCTCCATCGCTCTCACCAAACCCTCTTTTAGGGTTAAAAAGGCTACTAGCCCTTGAGCCCTAATTAAGTCTCCTAACTTGAGAAAAATGGAAACCACTCCAAAAACCTCTAAATGACCTAGGATATTTTCTTGGGGTTTTTGTTTCCTATGCCCACACCTTGAATATTTTTTGGGTTTGGAGCCTATATTGTCCGTACACTACCCTAGCCACGAACTTAGCACTTTTAGGCTTGTTTTAAGCCAATTTATGACCTTTTGTTTGAGAGTAGTCAGTTGATTCTTCCTCCATGCAGTCTGTCAGGGCTCCACCCTTCTTGCCAAGCCTCTGTAAGGCCTCCTGCATCCACCACACACCTTGGTTTTCTAGGGGATTGACACCCCTACAACATTAGTGCTTGTGTTTCACTGTCTTTCCTAGCCGGGCATTGCCAAGCTCGCCTAGGAAGAGACTTTCCTCATGATCACTCAACTCCTGAAGACTCCTAGACCTAATCTATTTATAGGCATGGAGCTTAGCCTCAATCCCCATAGACTATACATCAGGTATAGTGGAAGACAGAGGTCTAAGTCTCCATGGTTGACAGTTTGTCAGACTGATCAGCAATGGAAAGAAACAAAACTAACTAAGAACAAAACTAAGAAATGATGAGACAACTTAACTACTGACCTCACAAAGCTTGAAATACAATTATTTCACATGCCACACACTGCTCAGTTCCTAGAACCCTCCATTAACACACTAATAAGAGCTAAAAACTAGAAAATTACAAGAGTTTCATTGTTTTTTCATATGAACAACAAACTCCAAATGATACAAAAGCCTTTCCAACCTCTAGACCTGGTCGAGGCACACCTTTTAAAGGTTCATAAAGTGGTTACTTTTCCCCTTGGTTGGACATAACCACCACATTAGGCCAAAATTGCACAAATGTAACATTTTGTTCTTCATTTCCAATTCCTATTGAATTCTAGTGGAAACAAGTTGCTAAACTCATCCATTCTACCAGGCTGCTGATCCAAGCTTTGCCTCTAACGTGAACCTGGCAACAAAGGCTAGTGCGGCATGGGCCTTGAGCATTCATGTAAGGTACAATACTCCATTGTTTGGTATGCTTCTAGGTGCTCTTTGCCATTCTCCCCCTCTAATGCCCAAACACTAAGGAATGGAAGGAGAGATCAATGATGAGTCAATACCAGCTTTACCCAGGCCCGATCTTCTTGGCGTGGCCACATTCATTAAACTTTGTTCTTCCCACTTGATAAAGTTGCTCCATGTACACCTTCCAGCGCCTTGTAGACACTCTCTTGACCAGGGTGGACAGCTAGCAGACGTATGGAGTGGGTAAGGATATGTTGCTTACATCCTTGAAGATCTCCCTGCTATTCTGATCTAAGTCATTGACTAATCCCTTATACCTGATCAAATCAGCTACATTGAACACTAGTGAAATCCCTAAATCTGCAGGTAACTCCACCTTGTATGCATTTTTCCCATACTTGGCTAACACCTTGCATGGTCCCACTCTTTTCATCTACAATTTGGTTTATGTACCCTTCTACAACCTGGATTTTTTGAGGTGAACCATGACATAGTCACCTACTGCAAATTGCAAATCTTTTCTTGTCAAATCTACCTTATCCTTCAACTTTTGTGTAGCCTCGGTGACTGTCTTCTTTACCTACTCCTGAATCTCTTTCATGGTCTGAGTGAAGTCCTCTGCATGTCCACTCCTATTCTCCATAGCTCCTAGATCTCTGAGCTCACACACACCTCTTGGGTGCATCAGTACACTATTTCAAAAGGACTCTTCCCTGTAGTCATGTTCACACTGTCATTGTATGCATACTCAGCCTATGAGATTACCATGTCCCATGTCTGTCCATACTCCTTAGTTAGGCATCTTAGAAGGTTACCTAACACTCTATTAACCACCTCAGTTTTTCCATCAGTCTAAGGATGGTAAGCTGATCCAAAGGATAAATTGGTACCTAATCTGCTCCATAGAGTCTTCCAAAAGTGACTCATAAACTTCACATCTCTATCAGAAACAATACTTAAAGGTAGTCCATGGATCCTTACCACTTCCTTGAAGAAAAGATGAGCTATGTAGCTAGCATCATGAGTAGTTTTGCAGGGAATAAAATGACTCATTTTGCTAAATCTGTCTACCACTACATAAACACTATCACAGCTTGCCTTGGTCTTAGGGAGTCCTACCACAAAATCCATGCTCACACACTCCCATGGTCTGTTAGGAATGGGTAGGGGTTGATATAAACCAACATTACTAGCTCCTCCCTTAGCTTTCATACACACCACACATTGCTCCACATATTTTCTGACATCTCTTGCCAACTTAGGCCAATAGTAGAACCTCTACACTAGTTCCAATGTCTTGTTGATGCCAAAATGTCCACTAAGACTGCCATTATGCTTCTCTTGAATGAGGGTTGGTCTTGGGGCACCAACCAAAATTATAAGCACATTTTTATGTGTTGTTTAAAATCATTTTGTTTTGTTATTTTGGGTCTTTAGAACCTTTTATTTTGTGTTTGGGAACCTTTTTGGTTCATTGGGAAAAGTTGAATAAATTAGGAAATGTTTTGGTGGCCATTTCCTATGTTTTTGTAAAAAGTTCGAAAACACACTGTGTTTTCAAACCGCATGTTTTTTTGCCATTCTTGGTTAAAAACGTGAAACCTAATGAAACCTAACGGTTTTGGAGGCATGAAAAAGAATCTTTCTCGACATGGGAAGAGGTTGGAGACTTTTGATGTTGGCAGTTTTCATGAAAATAAAGAAAAAACAGTGATTTTTGTTGGGAAAGGCTGATTTTTTGTTTCTTGCGTGTGACAGCAAAAAGAAATGAATTGAAGAAGCATTTATTAGTGTTCACAGCATGTAGTGAGGCAAATAGAAGTTCTATTTTGATATTTTAAACTGTTCTACTCATCGCTTTCATTTATTTTGTAAAATATTGTGTTTTTCTCTGTTTGCTGTTTTGACTGATAAAGTCCAGAAAATGGAGTTTTAGTTTTGTTTCCTGTCCGTACCAGGAAGTATGGGCATTGTGGAAACAAGGAAAAACTCCCTCTTTGTACATAATGTAAATGTAAGAGTCATTTTGAGTTCTTTGGTGGCTACCAGATGGATGCCCTAGGCGAGCCAGAGCAGGCCCAATTGGGGCAGTCTTGAAGTAAAATTTCAATAACTTGCAGGGAAGTGAAGCTTTTGAAGAAATTCCTTTTTGAGGATTTAAGGGAGTGTCTTGTCTCTGTATGGTGCCAAGAAAGAGCCTTTAGCAATCTGTTTGAATGAAGAACTTTTCACCAGTCCGGAATCAGCCTGAGAAAGCCAATGAAACCCTAGTATCTTATGCATTTTTGTATCTGGACAGCATACAGCCTAAACAGGCTTGAGACCATGGGATTCTTGGAGGTAAGGGCAGGGAAATCACCAATCCTAATCCAAAGAACCTTAATTCTTGGTGGGTTTAGAAGGAAGAAGCATTAAACCCCTGTTTCAGAGACCTAATTGGGAAGGCTACTAGTTTTTTTTTTAAGCCCTAGGAAGGAAGCTTGAGGAAGCGATGGAGAGTTGGAGGATTGTGGTTGCAGAAGGACCTTAGATTGGTCATTTTGAAGTTCTTGAAACAAATTTAAACCCCTGCAAGAACCTTGAAGAAGTTTTAGGCTATTAGGCCTTTTAGGGATGATTAAGGGTCTAAGAAGAGAACATGGTGAAGCACTAGGTTTTGTTTGGAAAACGGACATCAAGTGGATAGAAGAGGGATTGGTCAGTCAACCAGGGGTTCCTAGGCAGAGGCAGAGACCTATAGGTTAGCTTGGTGGAGCAAGGCACCAAGGGGGTCTATTGAGGAAAGACCAAGAGTAGGAATTTAGCAAGTGATTCCTCCAATCCTGTCCTCTATCAGATTGGTATCAGAGCAGTGAAAGATTTGGGAAAGCAGCTTATATGTCAGAGGAAGTTGAATCAAGTGAACCACCCAAGATGGTGACAAATGCACAGTTAGCCAAGATGGTTGAAGAGCAAGAAGAGGATAACAAATCCCTAAAGGAAAGAATAGAACAGCTTGAAGAAGCACTGAACAAGGTGAAATTGGAAGGCAAAGTGCCAAAAGAAGAAGAGGTTGCAGAGGAAGACAAAGTCCCTGAACCTGACCCTGTTCTCGAGGAGGAACCTTTCTTGAAGGCATTAAAAGCTCTGAGTGGAAAAGGACTTGAGGGTGTACCACTATTCCATGGAAAGATGGATCCTGATTTGGTAATGGGCTGGATAGATGGAATGGAGAATCACTTCGAATGTGATGGAGTCACTGAAGCACAAAAGGTGAAGGTGGAAAAATCAAGGTTGAGAGGATCAACTTTAACATGGTGGAAATTTGTTCAGAACGAAAGGGAGAAAGAAGGCAAGCAGCCCATATCAACCTGGAAAGGAATGGTTGCAAAAGTGAAAGAAGCCTATATGCCAGATGATTATGAGATCCAACTCCACAAGAAGAGGCAGAGTTTAAGACAAAAAGATCAAGATGTCAGCACTTACACTGAAGAGTTCCAGAAATTTTGTTTGAGATCAAATGTGGCAGAAGATGAGAGCCTAAAAGTGGCTAGGTACCTCAATGGTTTGAAGTGGAATATACAGGAAGAGATGGCTTTGCTCAGCCCCAAGACAGTCCACCAATGCTATCAGCTAGCTATCAAGATTGAAGAGAGGAATAAAAGGAAGCATGATCAGTCCTCCAAGGGCAGAGGAAGAGGCAGAGATCAAAGAGGACAGCGTGGAGGTTACCAAGGAAGAGGTAATGAACAAAGAAGCCAAGGTGAATCAAAGCTTACTGAGCATGGAGGTGAAACCTCATCAAGAGGAGGATTTAATAGAGGAAGAGGACCTCAAGGAGGTTCAAAAGAGGAAGAGGAGCAGGCAGGGGTAACTCTTATTTGCCACCATGAAATGTTATAACTGTAATCAACTAGGTCATCCAGCTTATAGACGTCGGTGTTTCCATCTAGCAATTAGAAATAGTAGCGAGGCCAGCGAGGACACCGTGAGTGTAAAGACACCTGAGATTAGTCATATAGAATCAGAAGTAGGTGAAAGTCTGATGTTTAGTAGAGTGCTTATCAGACAACCGGTTAAGGAAGAACCCAAGCAAAGGAGAGCTTATTTAGAGCAAAAAGCATATTGGGAAAAGTATGCGTCATTGT
The DNA here is from genome assembly GCA_007258455.2 of Sequoia sempervirens. Classification (NCBI taxonomy): domain Eukaryota; kingdom Viridiplantae; phylum Streptophyta; class Pinopsida; order Cupressales; family Cupressaceae; genus Sequoia; species Sequoia sempervirens. The sequence continues at coordinate 5,495 of VDFB02348265.1, read as the reverse complement.
AGATCTCGGGTTCTACTCGAATAACATAATCTCCCAGGAGCGCGAACTAGTTAAAATTGCATAAGGTACCCCATACCAACCTTGCCAAAGTCAAATACATGGCTGAACAAAGGGTAGAGTGTCTTAGTGAATGAGCAGGTTATAGTGGAATTTTTGATTGGAGGCTATAAAGACAAGCTGATTTGTGATGTACTGCCCATGGATGCATGCCATCTTCTTCTTGGCAGGCCATGGCAATATGATAGAGGTGATGTATATCATGGGAAGGAGAATACCATAGAATTCACAAAGGATGGAAAAACCTTCAAGTTGCAATCATTGGTTGAGGATGATGAAGGGCAGTCTAAGGTTCCAAACATTATGTTGAGCAGTGGCAAGGAGTTCATCAAGGATCTACACCAAGGGAATGAAGGGTATGTGATCATGATGCAGCCCAAAGAAGAGGAAAAGGCTGAAAGGACAGTGTTACCAGCAGCAGTCCAGAACTTGCTAGACAAATACAAGAGCATAGTGAGTGATGGAACACCAGCAACTCTACCACCCAAGAGAGCAATAAGTCATCAAATTGACTTCATACCTGGAGCCTCATTGCCTAACAAAGCAGCATATAAACTAACCCCAGAGCAGAACCAAGAGGTGCAAGACAAGTGGAAGAATTGTCAATCAAGGTCTAATTCAAAAGAGCATCACTTCATGTGCAGTCCTGTTGTTTTGGCAACGAAAAAAGGAGGTAAATGGAGACTTTTGTACTCGATTATAGAGAAATTAATAATAGAACTCACACTAGGTATAGATTTCCAATACCTAGAATTGAAGATTTAATGGATTGCCTTGGAGGTGCAAAATTCTACACCAAGTTGGACCTTAAGAGCGGGTATCACCAAATCAGAATTAAGGAGGGTGATGAGTGGAAGACAACTTTTAAGACAAATGATGGCTTGTATGAGTGGGAAGTGATGCCATTTGGCCTCTCAAATGCCCCTATCACGTTCATGAGACTAATGTGGAATGGAGTGCTTAAGGATTTCATACAGTAGATTTTGTGGTAGTCTACTTGATGATACACCGATTTTTCAAAGAAGACAATGTAAGAACATTTAGCACATGTGATGGTACTCTGTGCTACTGCAAGAAGAATAGTTGGCAATCAACCTTGAGAAGTGTGAAAGCTATTCAAACAAGAGCTTGTGCATTCAGGCTTTTGTGGTATCCCGGCGGAACGCTTGAAGATGGATCTCAAGTGGAAGCATCCTAAACCGGCCTATTACACTCCGAACCACAAAGAATCGAGGTATGAAGTTTCTATGGTTTGGCCTACTATAGGAAGTTCATAAGGAATTTTAGTGGTATATGTGCACCAGTGCTAGATACTATTAGAGGTGGTTTAAAAAAAAAGTTTAAGTGGACTTTAGAAGTTGATAAAGGGTTTGAAAAGCTAAAACAAGAGGTAGCAACCCAACCTATCCTGTTGTTGCCTAGTTTTGATAAGTTATTCACAGTTGAGTGTGATGCAAGTGGAGTAGTAGTAGAAGGAGTCCTTAGTCAAGAAGGTAGGACTGTAGCCTTTTTCAGTGGAAAACTCAATGAAGCAAAGCAAAAATACTCCACCTATGATCCTGAGAACCCTTTATGCTTTATGCAAATTCCTTTAGGAAGTGGAGGTATTTATTTATTCTGTAAAGACATTGGTAATTTCAGAGCAACTGTGCACTCGGGCCATATCAACAAATCTGTGAGAAGTTATTAAATAGGCACTTGAAATGATGGAGTATAATTCAAGCCTCTTTACATTTACCATTAAGCATAAGAATAAAGGCAAAACAAAGTGGCGTATGCATTAAGGTGAGGATGTTGATAAAATTCAGGATACACTGAAAAGCATAGGATTGAGAGTTTTAAAGATCTCTATGGTGATGATGAAGACTTTTCAGAGACCTACAAGGTATGTTCAGACTTTGCAAATCATTTTCACAGTCAGTATGCTGAGTATACTCTACAAAATGGATTGTTATTCAAGGGCAATCTGTTATGTGTCCCAAGAGGATCAATGAGGGAAAATCTGATCCAAGAGAAACATAATGGCAGTCTTAGTGGACACTTTGGAATTAATAAAACTTTAGAGCTGGTACAAAGGTTTTATTACTGGCCTAAGTTAGCACGAGATGTCAGAAAGTATGTTGAATAGTGTGTTGTTTGCATGAGAGCCAATGGGGGAGCTAGCAATGTTGGGTTATATCAGCCCTTGCCTATTCCTAATAGACCATGGGAGTGTGTGAGCATGGATTTTGTGGTGGGTCTTCCCAAGACTAAAACTGGTTTTGACAGTGTTTTTGTTGTTGTGGACAGATTTAGCAAGATGAGTCACTTTATTCCTTGCAAGACTACACATGATGCAAGCTATATTGCCCATCTCTTTTTTAGGGAAGTTGTGAGAATCCATGGATTGCCATTGAGCATTGTCTCAGACAGGGATGTGAAGTTCATGAGTCATTTTTGGAAAACCTTGTGGAGCAGATTGGGAACTAATTTGTCATTTGGATCAGCTTACCATCCTTAGACCGATGGTGAAACAGAGGTGGTTAACAGAGTGTTAGGTAACCTATTGAGGTGCTTGACAAAGGAATATGGGCAGACCTGGGATATGGTGATTTCCCAAGCTGAATATGCATATAATGATAGTGTGAACAGAACTACAGGAAAAAGTCCATTTGAAGTTGTGTACGGAATGCACCCAAGAGGAATTTGTGAGCTCAGAGACCTTGGAACAATGGAAAATAGGAGTAGACATGCAGAAGACTTCACTCAAACCATGAAGGAGATTCATGAGCAGGTTAAGAAGACAATCACAATAGCAACACAAAAATTGAAGGATAAAGTTGATGAGTCACGGAGAGATGTACAGTTTCAAGTAGGTGATTATGTGATGGTTCACCTCAACAAATCCAGATTGCAGAAGGGGATGTCCACCAAGTTGCAAATGAAAAGAGTGGGTCCCTGCAAGGTGTTGGCCAAGTATGGCAAGAATGCTTACAAGGTGGAGTTACCATCAGATTTAGGCATATCTCCGGTGTTCAACATTGCTAATTTGATCAAATATAAGGGCACAATCAGTGATGAGATTCAGAACAGTCATGAGGTCTTCAAGGACATCAGTAATGTACCCCTACCCAATCAAGAGCAGCTTGAGGCAAAGCAGATCTTAGAGTCCAGGGTGAAGAAGTCTACGAGGCACAAGAACTACATGGAACACCTTGTCAAGTGGAAAGGCAAACCTAAAACTGAGGCTACCTGGGTTGAAGAAGCATATTTCAAGAAGCACGGAATTGATCTATCACTACTGAAACCTCAAGTTCCTTGATCTTTGTGCTGAGAGGGGGAGAATGGTGCAAGAGCACCAACCAAAATTACAAGCACATTTTTGATGTGTTGTTTTAAAATCATTTTGTTTTGTTATGATGGGTCTTTAGCACCTTTTAGTTTGTGTTTGGGAACCTTTTTGGTTCATTGGGAAAAGTTGAATAAATTAGGAAATGTTTTGGTGGCCATTTCCTATGTTTTTGTAAAAAGTTCGAAAACACACTGTGTTTTCAAACCGAGTGTTTTTTTGCCATTCTTGGTCAAAAACATGAAACCTAATGAAACCTAACGGTTTTGGAGGTGTGAAAAAGACTCTTTCTTGACCTAGGAAGAGGTTGGAGACTTTTGATGTTGGCAGTTTTCATGAAAATAAAGAAAAAAATAGTGATTTTTGTTGGAAAAGGCTGATTTTCTATTTCTTGCATGTGACAACAAAAATAAATGAATTGAAGAAGCATTTATTAGTGTTCACAGCATGTAGTGAGGAAAATAGAAGTTATGTTTTGATATTTTAAACTTTTCTACTCATCACTTTCATTTATTTTGTAAAATATTGTGTTTTTCTCTGTTTGCTGTTTTGACTGATAAAGTCCAGAAAATGGAGTTTTAGTTTTGTTTCCTGTCCATACCAGGAAGTATGGGCATTGTGGAAACAAGGAAAAACTCCCTCTTTGTACATAATGTAAATTTAAGATTCATTTTGAGTTCTTTGGTGGCTAGCAAATGGATGCCCTAGGCGAGCCAGAGCAGGCCTGGTTGGGGCAGTCTTGAAGTAAAATTTCAATAACTTGCAGGGGAGTGAAGATTTTGAAGAAATTCATTTTTGAGGATTTAGGGGAGTGTCTTGGCTCTGTATGGTGCCAAGGAAGAGTCTTTAGCAATCCGTTTGAATGAATAAATTTTCACCAGTCCGGAATCAGCCTGAGAAAGCCAATGAAACCCTAGTATCTTGTGCATTTTTGTATCTGGACAGCATACAACCTGAACAGGCTTGAGACCATGGGATTCTTGGAGGTAAGGGTAGGGAAATAACCAATACTAATCCAAAGAACCTTAATTCTTGGTGGGTTTAGAAGGAGGAAGCATTAAACCCCTGTTTCAGAGACCTAATTAGGAAGGCTACCAGTTTTTTTTTTAAGCCCTAGGAAGGAAGCTTGAGGAAGCGATGGAGAGTTGGAGGATTGTGGTTGCAGAAGGACCTTATATTGTTCATTTTGAAGTTATTGAAACAATTTTAAACCCCTGCAAGAACCTTGAAGAAGTTTGAGGCTATTAGGCCTTTTAGGGATGATTAAGGGTCTAAGAAGAGAACATGGTGAAGCACCAGGTTTTGTTTGGAAAACGGATAGCGAGTGGATAGAAGAGGGATTGGTCAGCCAACCAGGGGTTCCTAGGCAGAGGCAGGGACCTATAGGTTAGCTTGGTGGAGCAAGGCACCAAGGGGTTCTATTGAGGAAAGACCAAGAGTAGGAATTTAGCAAGTGATTCCTCCAATCCCGTCCTCTATCAAGCAAACTACTTCTGCCATGTGCGGAGAGGAGTCGATGGAGCCACTGAATCCAGATGACATTCCAAGAGACCTAAATGTAAGCTTTGTTCTCAGCTTGCAAATTTGTATATATCGATTTTTTTTTAATCAGACCTGTTGTCCCTCCAATTTGAGGAGCAACTTCTTTGCAAAATTTGGGCTAACCTTTAGCTTAGCTACAGAAAGATGTCTTTTATGTTGATTTAACCGGGACTCACATAAAACAAGTTTGATGGTATTTCTATGGCAAATTATTTCAAATTTTCTCCACAAAAATGCCTTTGTTTGGGATTCCTCTGTGTTAATTGCCACATCTGAATGTCATTTGGGTAGACGCAGTTTTCCTTAGATTTATTTTTTTGTTGGTCATTGTGGTCCATCAGGTGGGTTTAGAAATTCAAATTATTGATGAAAGCCCTTGAAGAAAAACTTGATTTTGTTAAGCTGCCCAAACTGAGACAAGAATCTTCTCATGAGATTGGGCATTATGCTTTGCCCATGTTTATTCATTATTGTGAGTATACAAAAAAGGTATTGTTTGACATTATTTGTGTAATAAAGGCATCGAGTCAATTTTTTTACATAACACAGAGCATGGAGAGGAATACAG
>VDFB02348264.1:0-29525 GCA_007258455.2 Sequoia sempervirens | reverse complement strand
TTACAAGCTCTCTTTCTAAGATAAATAATATGGAACAAGAGAATGAGACCTTAGGGAAACATAATAATCACATAGAATCTTCCCCTCATCTTCCCATTACCAATCAAAACAAAAATTCAACCATCGATCATTCCCCTACTTACAATAAAGTCATTTTAGAAGAACCACTCCATGAATTTCAAGATTATTTGATTCATAGTTCTCCTAAAAAATTTCCTCCTAGGGAGAATATCATGGTGTTAGAAAAACACAACAATATTAATGTGTCTTCCTTAGCTCACTATAGAAAGGTGATTCTAGATTTCCCTTCATTTGAGATACATCAAACCAAGACTACTAAGGTTATGAATGCACAAGTTTCCATTAGATCCCCCTTGATCAATGGTCCTCATACATATCCCATGGGACATCCTAAGAACCCTCTAATTCTCTACCCACCTTCACATAAACAACAAACTCAAAACCAACCTGAACTCATCCTCTATCCCCCATCACACAAACCTCACACTCACAAAAAACCTAAACTTATCCTTTACCCACCTTAGAATAATGTGTCATAACAACCGATTCATAATAGCATTGCTCATACATAAACACTAGAAACAATCTACAACCACAACAACCAACCTTGATTTACCTTTTCCTAATTCTATATTGCCTAGTGCTTCTCGATTAAGGGAGTATGATCTTGTTGAGCAACTTAATATCACTCTTGCAAACATATCCCTATGGGATTTACTTTAGAATTCACTTACCTATCACACTATGATTCAAACAACCTTACAACAAATTCCTATCCCTTCTAATGCACAACCAAATGACATAGCAACCATAATTCAAGGATTGAATGCTGACATTGTTTTCCACTGTAGTGAACTCCCCTCTTTGGATGTGCAAAAGAAAAATGAAGCTTTCATGATCATTGTTCAATACAAAACAATAGAAATAAAGCAACCCCTTGTTGACAATGGCTCTTCTCTTAATGTGTTTAGTGTAAACCTTTTCGAAAAGCTTAGAGTAGATAAATCAAACATTCAACCCGATTCTTTATCTATCAAAGGCTTTGACAATGTAGAAAAATAACTACTTGGTGTGATTAAACTTTTCCTATTACAGTTGGAAAGGGAAAATTACACACACCGATCCATGTTATGCCTCATGAGCTTTCATATAATTTCCTTCTATGCCAGCCATGTGTTGGTGTTTTCCAATGCACCTAAGGAATCTCTAAGGGATAACCAATTCCTATGTTCAAGATCCATGAAATGACTAGCCAACTAACAAGATTCAGTCAAAGATTTAGATCTTCTGCACTTTAGGCTCTATGGGGCCAATGAGGGTGATCCTATTGTGTTCATTTGGGAATATGCTTTATAGAACACACCATTTTCACAGATCAATTTGAATGAAGGATAATTGCACAACAATTACTATGAAATTGGCTTGTTTCTAAGTAACTTGCTACCCATTCATCACAACGACATTTCTCATGATAATTTCCACATGCATGCATTAGGATTAATGAATTTTAAAGTGAACTTGAATTCTGACTTTGGGTCTATCATTATACAACTATTTGATTAATCCTTTAGGTGAATCATTAAGGAATAAACTAGTGCCTTGTTACATTAGGCTTTGGAGTCACATAAACAAGAACCAGTAACAAATAAATGACTTTAAAAATTGATGGAATGGACTACTCTCACAATAACTTTGCATCATGGAGCTCACTCTTTCTGATACATAGCTATTTATCAAATCCCTTGCAAATAATTGTAAATTTAAGACCTCATTTAAGCATTATAATTGATTTCTTGAATCAAATTAGAAATAGAGATATAAATTAAAACAAATGTTCAAAGAAGAATAAAAATATCATTAACATTTCATTCAAAATTCACACAAATTCACATAAGGAGAGAAAATATATTAGAATTATGCATTTACTCATATTTATCAATCATATCTACAGAACAATTTAAGACAATTGTACATGTTCTTTTGAAAGCTCAAAACAAGCTATCTATTATATTCCTTCTTTTCTATTCCTAGCATTCTACCCATATGCACCCGACTCAAAACCTAACTAGAATTTTCATCCTCTTGCAAATGAGCTTTGAATTCCCTTTTATAAGATAAGGGAGCAGAACAAGCCACCAACTCAAATGCAACTTAGATACAAATTTTTCATTTCATTCCTCATTTTGACTGCATTTCACAAAATCCCCACATGGCAATTGTGTTAGACATGATGAAAAGCCAAAATCATTATAGCTGCTAAGAAGAGAAGCAAAATATTGCCAAAATCTTCCTTCATAGAAAAAGAACCAAAACCAACAATGCCACAAGGTCACTCCAACACCTCAAAATTATGCCATGCATGCAAGAGGAGAAAACGCCAACCTAGAAATCATTTAATAGCACAAATTTATTTACCGCCACCTTCATTTCACACACCAACAGACCTTTTTCCAACAACACACACACCTTGGTACACACAGCTGCTCCGAGTAACAACAAGGGTTGGAGATGATACTTATTCACCTTCCTCAACCTTGTCCTTGTCTGCCATAGCAATATCTCTTACAGTAAGAGTTTGAACCACCAGAGGAGGGATAGAAAACAATCTCGGCTCAGATGATGTAGCTTAGCCAATAGTCACCAAATGGTAGTAGTTGGATTCAATATCCATCTCAGTTTCTGATGGGCTATCGGTAAGGTTGATAGGAGAATTTTGTCGACCAAACAAACCACGACCATATCGAAGCTTTCGCTGAGTTCTACTAGAAGGCCCAACAGCTTTGTATCCTTTTTATCTCTATCCCCTTTGAGCTCCCAACCTAGTTCCATAGTTTGTGGCCACATCTAACCATCACTAGTGATGGTTCTCTCTCCTTGGTATCCTCATGAATGCTTTTTTCATGTTTAGGATCTTCACTACGAGGCTTCTGAAACTGAAGCCTAGAAGACCTTCGCACTAGAAATGATGTGGAGCCATACCTACTCATTTTGCAATCACAAGAAAACTCTTGATCTTTGCTCTTTGCAACAGTCTAGGGAATTAGCTATTTAGTTTCTATGCCAAGAATAGCAACTCATTCACTTATATTTATTGAGCTAGATGATACTATCAATTATCGATACTGAATGAGAAAAAGCACACGTGCGAAATGGGAAATTTTCTGGCATGTGTATTATCACTATTTGGATTGCAAGTGCATGAAATTCTGTAGATTGCATTTCATGATTTCCTAGAATTAAATCTTCACATGCATAGAGATCAATTTGATTGCTCTTTTAGAAATCTAGCCATTAATGTGTGATGGTTGCAGAGTAAAATGACTATCATGTGCCATTTATCAGCTTTGAATATAGGCCATTGATCTTCTTCCTAGATGGTGAATCAAGTGGTTGGTATTAGGTTGACCATATTTGAATTTCAATGGTGCTTTGTTGATGTTTCCTCGACTAATGAAGTTCATCCATCTCAAAAAATATTCTCTCTATCAATGGGATCTACCCATCATGAAAACTAAATAGATCGAGATAGATGTTGAGATCTCGCTCATATCACTAGTCTTAACTAGTGTTCACTTTATCCCAGCAAGTCAACAGGGAATGGTGAAGATTGTTCCCAAGATCTAATCTTGACCATTTGTTGAGGGCTTCGAACAATGGGCATCATAGTGGGGAATGGGCCCTACAATCATACAAGGACATGTGTCCTCATTTTTCTAGCCTCCTTGCTTTTAACCTATTGGCACTTAACATTCATGATATGATAGGGTATGGCCAATATTTCTTCTCGGATCCTCAAATATTGAAGCCTACTCTCCATACAATGTTAGCATTTAATAGAAAAGACTCGGTTAAGCTGATAATGACATGACCTTTGTGGGTGAATGACTTAAGTTTAAGTCACTGGGATAATTTAAGATCTGACTTAGGGAAAAGGTTAAAGTCGATGGAATAACTGATGACCAATTCTTTGAGCTAGAGAGGTTGGTAAACCAACATGTAAATATGGATTAAAAGGTGCCTTAATAAATTGGTGATCGATAGATCAAGTCAACTGGAAATTATAACACTTGCATACCTTTGTGAATAAAACCCTACTCATTCATGGGGACAAGGGCTTAAAATGGAGACTAAGCCCATGGGGAAATGAGAAAATTCTATAGAATTTTAGAAGCTCTATCAGTGGTTCATGCTCAAGGATGCATACCCCTGGTGGGTATGGTGAGAAACAAATCTCCAGTTGAAGCAGACTAGTGTAGAAGACCAAAACCAAGGAACTCACCTAGACAAGGGAAGCAGACCCAACAAGAAGTAAACAAACCAAACTAGCATATGTACATTACTTATAGAATATACACTATGAATTATTTTCATAAGGTGGAGGCCCCAAGCCCCAAAAATTTAGGGACAATTCTTTCCTTTGTCAAAGACCTTTGCTTATTTTACTTGTAGTAAGTTTACATGAGCATTGTTTAGTCCCAGGTTATCAACATCATTATGATTAACACTGCCTATGATACTTGGAGTAATATTGCCACAATTATCCCTCTCCATTACAAGCTCATCAAATTGAATAGGAAAAGTGAATCCCTCATATTCTACACTATCATGTAGTGTACCATGATATTCCACTTGCCCATCAAACTTAAAAACCTCATAGAAACTCTATCTCAAAATGGGCCAGTCCTTAGTGAATTTAGGAAAGAAAGCATGACCAAGTTTATTGTCAGCATGCTTACCACAAGTGTTAGCCTCATTAGGAGAGAGAAGTTTAATAATCAAATCTATCAAATAAGGAGTGTCTACAAAGAACTCCATTGCAGCTTCATATTGTCATGCATTATTTTCATGATTACCTATGTCTTTGGGTTGCCCTTCACATGGGGAAAAAATGCTGCAATACTTGTAGGCCCTGCAGAATCATCAAGTAATTCCTTCTTCTCAAAAAAAGAAAATGTTGTTGGAATATCCATGTAATCATCCTGTGGAACATGACTAATTGACATTTTAGTTGTCTTTTCAAGTGCCCAACCCTTCACCATAGGAGATTCAATGCAACCATGAGCATCATTTTGGATATCCACATTGTATTCAGAGTTCACATCATATTTATGAGATTTTGCACCATGCAAGCTATTGTCACACATAGGTTCTAGGAAATATGAAGCATACTTGTCAAGTAACATTTGTTCAGTCACATGTTGATAGATATCTTTATTGATGTCTACATCTCCACACCCTCCATGCAGTTGGGAATTCAACAAGTTAGAAGTGACATATTCATTGAAAAAATGACCTACATCAACATCACTTTGATCTTTATATGGACCATCCACAACACATCCATATGTAGTACTTGTCAGATAATCATTAGAGGTATCCTCAAAAAGAGGATTGATCCTACACCAATGGGGGTTGTCATTTACAACCTCACTATCAAAGGAATCTTCATCAAATAAAATATTTTTCCATACATTAATTTAATGTATCTCATCATCTTTAAAGTCATGATGCCAACAACTTAGATTATCAGTGTACTCAAAATTAGTGTAGTCACTTAAGGAACAAAGAGAGACAATCTCAACATCCTCCTCCTTATTTGTGTTTGCAACAATTGACCCATATTTAGAGAACTCTTCACATGAGGAGAATTTCTCACTACCTAGGAAGCATACACCTTCAAGGCTATTAACATACCCCCTACTAGAAGCAAGGGATTCCATCTCCACTTCATATGAAGAATCATATTCAACAGTATATTTTTCAAATTCAATCTCCTCATTTTGATTCCTCATTTGTACCATATCACTAAGACCAAGTGTAGTCCCTTCATTGACTGGTACATGATTGTTGCTAGCTGAATCAATTTGTGAAGCTTCACCTTGCATTTGTTGTGTTTTCTCATAGCTTATGACATCCCAAGGAAGGTAATTAGGCACCACCTCCTTAGTTTCATTTCAGTCTCTTCATCATCTTCACTACTGCTTGCTCCTACCTCTAGGTTATTAGTGAAATGACAACATTCAATAGTCAATTTTTCTCACTCTAATGCTTCTGTTTTACCTGATAATCTTACCCTTTGATCTTCTTTGACATGGAAACTACTGCTCACATCATGAGAAACAGATAGGGGCATACGACCATGCTAATTTTTTTCCACAACATTTATCCAATCTACTATTTGATCAAGGATACGAGGCTTTAGATCCTTAGACCATTGGCTTGATCCTGATATGTATGCTTCACAAAAAAAAAATGCACATTAGGTCACTAGGTATAGAACTCTTGGGTATTTCCATCAGGCCATCCAAAAATCTTGAGAAAAAGTCATATGGTGACTCATTTGCATGTCTCTTTATTTCATGTAGCTTCCTACTAGAAAAAATTATATCAGACCTTCTCATCCTTGGTTTATGTGAAGTTGATGCTTGCTTGCATTTTGCATTTCTTGTGAGTAAATTTGATATGACATCTATGAGATCCCCTCATTGACAAACCCTTTTAACTTCTAATCTACTTGATTCAATATTTTGGACAATGCTACAACTACTACGAGCAGTCATAGGTCCTCTCATCATTCAGTATCTCAAATTATTCTCAATGTCAATGGAAATGTGATATGCCTAGTGCACGGTTGTGGGCTCTTTGTCTCTTAATAAGAAGCTCATCTTCTTATCAAATGCTCCTAGATATACAACCAAACATTCTACATCATTTGGCTTTATATCTTGTGGAATTTCCCTGATTTCCTTTGCAAATCGAAGGTTGAAAACAAGAACTAACTCACCTTCACTTATATGGATTTCCATAAAAAAATTCCTCACCACACTTTGATTTACCCTTTCACCAAATTGTTCAATAAATATATTCATGAAATGATTCCATGAAGCTATGGAACTTGCTAGAAAATATGAATACCAATCCCTGGCATCATCTTTCAAGGATTGAAAAAAAAGCTTCATGACAACATCCTCATGATTTACCTCATAATCCCCAATCACATCCATGAATGTTTGCAAATGTTTAGAGGCTGATTCTAAACTTTTCGTTGTGAATTTGGGAAAATATTTCCTAGCCTTCTAAGGAATCAAATTTGGGAAACCTCTAATGCTACTAAAAACCAATGGCATATACCTTTCAATAATAAAATCCCTTTGAGGGCATGATTCATCTTCTTCACCATGCATACTTTTACTGAATGCTTTATAGGGAAATTATCTAAAAGGTAGGATTCAAAAGAATGACATACTTCTCAAATGATTACAAAATTTACACATTAGAAGTATGAAGAACTAATATTGTTCCCTATCTTAATGCAAATTCATCTAATAGGGAATCATTTATGATCTTAAGCCTTGACCATTTCTCATAAACTTCTTTCAAACTAAGTAATATGCTTTCTAGATTTTACGAGAATACCTGTAAATTTGTAGTAGTTGTTATCATTTCTTCCTGACTGCAAACTCTATAATTCTGGAAATCTTCTCCACAATTCAACTGGTTCTTTGGAAAAAATTCACAACCTCCTTGCATAGAGGAACAAACTTCACAAGCATGAAGTTATTTCAAGAGTAAATCTCATTCTAGGTCTTCTCCAACAGCAGAGCCACACACAAATCCTTTGATCTTTACTGCAATAAAATCCTTTCCTGGTTCAAGGACTTCTCAATTATCTGAACAAGGATGTTCGAATATACTGAATTCATAATGGAAAATAGTAAGACTCTATACAATGACTCTTTAGGCTTAATTCTTCAAGACTTTATTGACTCTTTGAAAAGGAAATTTTCAACCAAATTTCTAAGTGCATTCCCCAACAGAGTCACCATTTTGTTTGTGTTTTCCAATGCACCTAAGGAATCTCTAAGGGATAGACAATTCCTATGTTCAAGATCCCTGAAATGATTGAACAACTAACAATATTTAGTCAAAGACTAAGAACTTCTACACTTTAGGCTCTATGGGGCCAAGGAGGGTGTTCCTATTGTGTTTATTTGGGAATGTACTTTGTATAACACACCATTTTCACACATCAGTTTGAATGAAGGATAATTGTACAACAAATTACTATGAATTGGTTTGTTTCTAAGTAACTTGCTACCCATTCATCACAATGACATTTCTCATGATAATTTCCACATACATGCATTAGGATTAATGAGTTTTAAAGTGAATTTGAATCATGATTTTGGGTCGGTCATTAGAAAACTATTTGATTAACCATTTAGGTGAATCGTTAAGGAGTAGACTAGTGCCTTGTTACATTGGGCATTCGAGTCACATACACAAGAACCAGTAACACAAAAAAGACTTTAAAATTTGACAAAATGGACTACTATCACAATAACTTTGCATCATGGAGCTCACTCTTTCAAATACATAACTGCTTATAAAATCCCTTGCAAATAATTATAAATTTAAGACCTCATTTAAGCATTTTAATTGATTGATTGAATCAAAGCAGAAATAGAGACATACATTCAAATAGATGTTCAAAGAAGAATGAAAATATCATTAACATTTCATTCAAAATTCACACAAATTCACATTAGGAGAGAAAATATATCAGAATTATACATTTACTCATATTTATTAGTCATATCTATAGAACAATTTAAGACAATTGCACATGTTCTTCCAAAAGCTCAAAAAAAGCTATCTATTATATTCTTTCTTTTCTATTCCTAGCATTCTACTCATATGCACTTGACTCAAAACCTAACTAGAATTTTCATCCTCTTGTGAATGAGCTTTGAATTCCCTTTTATAAAATAAGGGACCAAAACAAGCCACCAGCTGAAATGTAATGCCCAAAATCCCCATTTCGACTACATTTCACAAAATCCCCACATGAAAATTCTATTAGACATGGGGAAAATCCAAAATCATCATATCCACTAGGAGGAGAAGAAAAATACCTCCAAAATCATCATAACCTAACTCATATTTTCATCCTCATTTGGACTGCTTTTCATAAAATCCCCACATGACAATTTTGTTAGACATGGGGAAAAGACAAATTCATCATTGCCGCCAGGAGGAGAAGCAAAATACAGCCAAAATATTCCTTCATCGCCGAGTGAGAAAAAGCACCAAAACCTACAATGCCACGAGGGCACACTGTCACCTTCCAATACCTCAAAATTATGCCACGTAGGCAAGAGGAGAAAATGACAAACCAAAAATCATTTAACAACACAAAAAATTATTTACGGCCACCTTCATTTCACACACTAACAGATCTTTTTCCAACAACACACACGACCACTTTGAGTAACAACAAGGGTTGGAGATGATACTTCTGCACCTTCCTTGACCTTGTCCTTGTCAACCACAACAATATATCTTCCACTCAAAGTTTGAACTGCTAGAGGAGGGATAGACAACACTCCTGCCTTAGATGACATAGCTCAACCCATAGTCACCAAATACTGGTGGTAGTTGGAGTCAGTATCCATCTTAGTTTCTGATGGGCTATCAGTAAGGTCGATAGGATAATTTTGTCAATTGAACAAACCATGGCCATGTTGAAGCTTTCACCGAGTTCTGCTGGAAGGACCAACAACTTCGTCTCCTTTTATCTTCATCTCCTTTGAGCTCCCTACCTGGTTCCACAATTTATGGCCACTTCTAACCATCATTGGTGAAGGTTCTCTCTCCTTGGTATCCTCATGAATGCTTTGTTCATGTCTAAGATCTTCACTGCAAGGCTTTTGAGACTGAAGCCTAGAAGACCTTCACACTAGAAATGATATGGAGCCAGACCTACTCATTTTGCAATCACAAGCACACTCTTGATCTTCAATCTCTACAATAGTCTGAGGACTTAGCTATTTAGTTTCTACAAGAAGAATAGCAACTCATTCACCTGCATGTGCAAGATCATCATGGGAAAAACAAGCCCCTTAAGGGCAAAAAAATCTAGAAAAATAGAGTTAGGCAACTTGAAGTAAAAAAATTGAATAAGTCTCAGATATTATTTCAAAAATATGTAAGAGAATAGAATTTTAGCAAATTGAATGTAGTTTCTAAACTACTAGGTTTGTTAAAAAAAAAATAAAAATCTATTTGTGAAAAATTAGAAATTTTAACGCAAAAGAGTACTTTAAATTTGAAAATAAGAAGTGGTAATCATCAATTACCCTAACCACAATAAATGATAATATTTTTTATAAGATTTTAGATGGTAAGTAGAGGACTCATGTCCCAATGTGATGTATATTATTTTGTAATTTTTTTTTTTTCCAAGTAAATAATTAATTATGAATTTTTGCCTTCACAAATTTTGAAAAATATTAAAACCCCCATGTCCTGACCACCTTTAACTTGGTCAAACTTCATGAAATTCAATTTTCTTTTTAATCCTATAGTATGTGAAAGCATAGAATGTGATGCATGTTTTGGATTCAAAATTGCATACACCGCTTTGAAAGCTATAGATGTTTTGAATCAGGTCTATCAATCAAGAATTAATTCATAATTTGAATTGAAAATGAATAATACTTACTGTTAAATCCAAAGTGAAGTATAATTTATATTGTAAGTTTTAATCTCCCTTTAAAACCCCTTTTCATTTCATCAATTTTGGGTAAAACAAAGTCACAACACCATACCCATCATATTACACTTTTGGCCCATCATGATCCCCGCACATACCCTCACTTCTATTTATCGAAGATGATGCTAATAATTATCGATAATCTAATGAGAAAAGAAATACATGTAAATTGGAATTTATAGCATGCTTATTATCACCGCTTGTTTGCAAGTGCATGAAAGTCTACAAATTGCACTTCAGGATTACCTACAATTAAACCTTCACACACATGGAGATCAATTTGGTCACTCCTATAGAAATCTGGCCATTAATGTGCAATGGTTGTAGAGTAAAATGGCTATCACATTCCATTTATTAGCTTTGAATATAGGCCATTATTCTTCTTCCTGGATGGCGAATCAAGTGGCTGGCATTAGGTTGACCATATTTGAATTCCAGTGGTGCTTCGCTGATGTGTTCTCGGCCAATGATGTTCATCCATCTCGGATGATAGTCTCTATGTTAGTAGGGTCCACCCTTTTCACAAACTGAATAGATCAGGATAGTTTTCGAGATCTCACCGATCTCACTAGTCTTAACTGAGGTTCACTTTCTCCCAGTGAGCCAGTGGGGAACGGTGAAGATCATTCCCCAGATTTGATCTCAATCATTTGCTGAGGCACGTATTATCAATTATAGTGGAAATGGGCCCCACGACATCGCAAGGACACACATCCTCATTTTCCTAGCATCATTGCTTGGCATGCCAACAATTAACATCCATGATATGGTGGGTACCCACCACTATTTCATCTTTGGATCCTCAAATCTTGAAACCTTCCCTCCATACAATGTTAGCATTTAATAGAAAGGACTGGGTTGCTTGTAATGCTGACATGACCTTTGAGGGTGAATGACCTGATTTTAAGCCGGATAATTTAAGATCCGACTTAGGCAAGTACAGTTTCCATGGAATAACTAATGACTAGTGCTTTGAGCTAGAGGGGTCATGAACCAGCGCAAGTAAATATGAATTAAAAGGTGCCTTAAGAACAGGGTCGATGAGCAGTCAACTAGTGATTATAAAATTTGCATACCTTTGTGAATAAAACCCTACTCATTCATGGGGACAAGGGTTTAAAATGGAGACTAAGCCCATGGGGAAATGAGAAAATTCTACAAAATTTTAGAAGCTCTATCACCATGGATTCATGAAATGAATGGTGTGCCTTCCACTCTTCATCGTAAAATGAAATAAATTCACACAAACAAAGTGCATATCCTTTAAGCTAACCCCAATCCAAATAGTTTTTTGAACATTGAGAAAAAAAAAAAAATCATTTTAACACATTAACACCAACTATGAAAGTGGAACCCATCCAACAAAAAGACAAACAACAACATATTGAAAAAATAACAAAGCTATTAGATGATGATTGTGGTTCCTTAGATTTCACACCAACACTCATGGATGAATACAAGATCATAAAAAAAGATTCAACTAAGGGAAACAAACACACAATCATGACAACACAAGCTTAGACGACCCTTCAAAAGCATCCACCTTAACCACTTTAGACAAAAACATAACCAATTACATAACAACCTTTGAAAAACACAACAATGACCAACAACTTGATCCAAAAGCAATCAAAAAGCTTTATGGAAAATGTTATGAACTTATGAAACAACTTGGATATAGTGGAAAAGGATGTGGTGCTAGAGAACAAGGTATTTGTGTCCTCATTTATCCTAGCACACAACAAACAACTCATGGTCTTGGTTATTTTCCTTTGGTAGAGATCACCAAGCCTTCACTCAACATCAACACTCTCACACAACATTCTCCTAAACCAACCTTAATAGTTGTACATCCTAAACTCATCAACACTAGTGGTTTTGAATGTCATCCTTTACAAAACATGAAACAAACAATGAACTCTTCGCTTAATGTAAATTTCATCTCGCAAAACACTCATGAATTCAAATCGTTAGATTTTACACCCTCCTATAAAGGAGAGAACAAAATATTGCAATCTACAGTATCTTGCGTAAGTATGACATCTTGTACTAAGCAAGAAGTTTCTTTGTCACAAACTACATGACTACCTTCTACCATTGATCAAGAGGGTATCTTGTCAAGACTCATCCAAGATCACTTGATAACCCTTCCTCCCAGAACTTGAAAAAAATTCTATTACAAGCCTTCATTTTTTGTATATCATAAAGTTCATGGTCATTCAACTAATGAATGTAAACCTTTGAGTAGTAAAATCCAACATTTTAAGGAATTTTGTGTTCTTCCTTATGTGGGGGAACCTAATCCTTCTAATTGATATTGATTTTCACTCTAGCATGTGTTTCATTAATCATTCTGACTCACCTTTGTCCTGCACTAAGTGGGGGCAAAGGGTTAAGTAGCCTTGTCCTCATATGTCACTTGTTATTGCCTCTTTTGGCTAGTCATTAACCTTTCATGAACATATAAGAGAAATCTTGGGATGTAGATGACATGCCTTAATTTGGCTCGCATGTGACATACTTCCCTTTCCATGATGTAGCTTATCAAAAACATATGACTTGGCATAGGGCTTTCTAAGTAAGCTCTATTGTATTCTTCTTCTACTTTAAAGCAATTGCTCACAGTAATGGTGTTAGCAACTACTTTAAAATGGGGGCATACACCGACACACACTTCATTGTGTGATTTTCTTTTTCTTGCAATTTCCTCTCTTGGAAGCATTAGGTACAATGTTTCCTAGGATAAGACATTGCACTTTTCCTCTCTTGGAAAAAATATGAGACCATTTGTGGTTATCTTCTCTTGGAGACATTCAACATGATGTTCCCTAAGATGTTACATTGCATGAACTAAGAAAAATCCCTTTGAACAATCTTTGCAGTATCTTGCATTGACAATGTCTATGAGTTTCAAGCATACAAAGTTTTTCTTACCTCATAGAGCTCGAAGATCATTTTTTTGGATCCTTATCAAAGTTATCATAAGGTATAACTTTCATATGGTTGAGTGGGAAGCCCATTCCAAGGCATGACTTTTCCCCATAGCCACCTGTGTGTGTCTGAGTACATATTGACTATATGTATCTCACCTTTTTGGGATTTCTCACTTGGTGAACAGCCATGAGTTTTGTCACCCTAGAGTGAGTATGCATTTTCTTTCTAGACAAATAGCCTATAACTAATCCACAATGTGTTGAAAAAATAATCAAAGTTCTTGCCATTACATGATCGTGTATCATGTCTTGCTACAAATCATTTACCTTGTGTGTTTCCTCTTATTCTTATGTCAGTTTGACATAGAATCTTGGATCCTAGGGGCTTGACCAATGCCTTGATATTTGGCATTCTTTGTCATTTGTATTGGTACGATTGGACCTTTCTTGAATGTCTACTTTAGTGTGAGTTCCAAGCAAGTTCATCCTCTCACTAAAGTGTGGGCTAACTGTGGACACAGAAAAATTATCCCTTTTTCCTTACTTGATATGGGAATCATTGATGATAAATTGGACTTAATGAGGCCTTTATTTGGTGTTGTGAGGTGTTTTACACATCCACATTAGGTCTTGGACCCTTGTAAACTAAATAAAATATATTTAACGATGTGTTGTGAAGGTGTTGTAAAGTGTTGTAAATGACTTTCACACCTTTCTAGATTTTTATTAAGTGTCTTAGTATAATGGACCTATTTTCCCCTTAATTTAACATTGTAAAATATATTTAATTGCATTATCACATTAATTTAGGAGGCTTGTAAATTAAACTTGACTCCAGGCTAGTGTTGTAATGTGTTTCACACATTCACATTGGATGTTGTTCCTTTCTAGGCTATGTGGACCTTATTTTATTGTTGTAAAGTGTATTTAAGCACACTTTAACATTGATTTTGTGTCTCGGGCCCTAATTGACCTTTACATCATCATTAATAGGCTCCTATGGTCCCATATTGTGCATCTCGAGGCATTATTTGATGAAATAACCAACAAAGCCATCATATAATCTTGATTTCCTTACTTCCTAGCATTCTAGCTAGTAGAATGTCCCTTGTGGGACCCATTCACCATTAGGGACAAATTAGTCCCATCTAGGTGGTACCCATTTTCCCTTGATGGTGAATGAGTCCCATTTGAGCCATTTTTCAAGGTTTAAGCAGGAAAAGTTGGATTTTAAGTTGATAGATATTTCCTTCAAATTTATTTCCTACAGTAATCAATGTTCTAGATCCTTTCTAGATTTCACATCTCCCATCCTTAAACACAAGATCATATCCCTTACTGCACATCTATCAAACACTCAAAATATTATTCCATAAACCCTTAATGTAGTAGACATCATCAGTATTATGCTTGCCATCAAAACTTACTAAACCTATCCCACAAATTTTAGCACTAGTATCATCTCGAAACATAACCAAGCCTCCATCATATTTTTCAAGTTTAACAAACTTATTTTTATCACCAATCATGTGATGTGAACAACCACTTTCAACTATCCAATAGTTAATTTATTGTTTATCATGTAGGGAAGAGATAATAGTACCTTCATTTTTCTCCTTCTCTAGAGGGATTTCCTTCACCTATTATTTAGAATTAGTAGAAGTAGGATCATCCTTTATAGCCAAGAACTAGAATTCATTGTCATCAGGATCTTGATAATCAGAATCCTCATTAGATATACTAGCATTCTCAATCACATAATATTCTCTATTGATCTTCTTTTCATTGTTTTCTTTCTCATATGTTTGTTTATTCCTCTTAGATCTCTCCAGACACTTTTCAATATAATGACCTCTCCATAACTAAAGAAATTAAAGGGTAACTTACCTTCATACTTACTAGAGCCTTTCCTCATCCTTCTTAGAAAGTTAGATTCTATCTCATCAAAACTTTCTTCATCTAGATATTTAGATTTTGTAGCCTTAAAATAAGTTTCTAATTTGCATCCATTCCTCAGATTCAGCTTCCTCATCTAATAAGATGTTAGAAATCACAACAATAGATCTTTAGTGCAGATCTTATAGTCTATACTCTATTCAAGAGCACACACCTCGTTGTAATATGTTGAAAGGCATAAGACAACTTAGAGGGGTGGTGAATCAATTATCACCAAATTTAGACACAAAACTTCAAACACTTATCAATTTCACAACCACTTAATTCTATTATCAAATAGAAGATAGAAAAATCAATACAAGAGACACCAGATTTTACATGGAAAACCCAATAAGGGAAAAACCATAGTGAGGATTAACTCACAATATAAAGTAATAGAAAAACTAAATACAAGAGGCTCACTGCCAAAGGCTCATTTCCTAGATACAAAGGCTCACTACCAAGGGATCACTTCCCAGATACAAAGGCTCACTACCTACAAATAGGACTCACTATTAGAAGGAGGCTCACTGCCTATAGAAATAAATGATTATAGGAAGATCTTCCACTACAAGTTACACATATTTGTAACCTTGATCAGAAGGATTGTAGACACCGTCAACTCACTATTTTCTGGAATTTAATGAATTAAAGTATTGTTGCCTCAACTCACTATTGCACAACTCTACTTCTCAAACTTTTGGCATGATTGAATGATAAATTATATATATATAAACTTGTATTTATACCATATTCAACCTTAGAAACTTTCTCCAAGGTCGGCTACAAATGCTTCATTTCATAAATTCAAATTAGGTCAGAAACCCAACATTCCCACAGTGGAAAGGAATAAGAGCAGACCAAACCAACACTTAAGTAAGACCCAAAACATCATATCAAATCAATCACACACATCCTTAATTAATTATTAATTCTTCGTATGAAGTGTAAACACCAGGTTGGACAAACCTAATGAAAACAAAAATGAAATTTCTAGTGGATGCTTTCAAATCAAGAAGATAACAAACGGACCACACAATACGCTTCACCAGTCACTATAACTCATATCATATTCCTTTATACTTATCCACATTAGATAAAACAACCTTCAACATCAAAACACTTCTCATCAGTCCATCAGGACTGTACAAACATATACAACAATACTGAAATTCAACTTTCGGAGCACTAGACCATGAATATCTTTTTTGGAACATAGAGAACACCATTATAAGACATATTCTAGATCCAAAAGACTTGAAAAAAACTATCAGAGCACTGTGGAGTAAAAATATTTCTTCTAGTCCATAAAAAAATAGTTGTGTCAAACTAATTCACATATCAGTGAATACAACTTTAATTCTCTATCAAACCAGAAGCTACAAATCAAGACATGTCACCAACAGAAGACCAAAAACAACACCTCAGATCTGCACAACCATAGGATCAACATAGAGGAAATGTAGAGCACATACTAGAGCACATTCTAAACATACCCTCAATTCTGACTTCTCTATTTATTAATTTTCTCAAAAGCACTTTGTAACCCATCATATCAACACATCTGCAACATCATAAAGATATATTTGTGTACTCACAACATCTCATCAGCATCTCAACTATACATGCATAACTTGCAACATCCTTTACTATGCTAGCATCAATTACAACACAACCAAACATTCTCATACTTGCAACAATCTCCCCCTTTGTCATTGATGGAAACACATGATGTGAAAAACCATCAAAGACAACAATACACGTTCTCAATATTCTTTCTTCCTTTCAACTTCTTCTTTTTCTCTCCCTTTTTCTATTTTTCACATGACACTCACTCCCCCTTTGACATCAATGGAAAAGATAACTTCTCATAACTCCCCCTTAGGAGTGCACCAAGACAACTTATATTGTAGTAATGAAACTTTGTAATCCCCCTGTGGAGTAGACCCATCCATTAGTCTACATAAATGAAGAATCTATAGATCCACTGGACTGATGTACCTCCATGTGCACCTAGTTCAAAGGAGGGCCAATGACCCTCAACTTTTTCCTAAGATACTCAAAAGTATCCTTCGGAAGGGCTTTAGTAAATATGTCTTTAATTTGTTCCTTTGTAGGAACATACTCCAATCTAAATTTATTCTCCAATAGTTTTTCTCTCAAGAAATGATATCTAATGGAAATATGTTTTATCCTTAAATAAATGACCAAATTATTTGAAATGTTTATAGAACTTGTATTATTGCAGAAGATAGGTATAGGCTCATCACATATCACTCCTATGTCCTTCAATGTTTGCTTTATCCACAAAACCTGTGTGCAACAAGATGTTGCAGCAATATACTCAGCTTCTATAGTGGATAAAGAAATGAAATATTGTTTCTTGCTAAGCCATGAAACCAATCTTCCACCAAGAATGAAAGCACAACTACTTGTACTCTTCTTGCCATCTACACAACCAGCCCAATCTGCATCAGTGTAGGCATTCAAAGTGAAATTAGTATCCTTAGGATACCACAAGCCATAATATAGTGTGCCCTTAAGATATCTAAATATCATCTTTACAACTATAACATGTGCTTCTTTTGGTTCTACTTGAAATATAGCAACCAAACATACTACATGCATGATATTAGGTCTTGTAGTACTAAGATACATAGTCCACCAATCATAGATATGTACTTACTTTGATCAACTTTAGAAGATTCATCATCTTTAATCAACTTGCATCGGGTCATCATAGGTGTACAAATAGGTTTAGTGTCATCCATTCCAAACTTCTTCAACAAATATTTGACATACTTAGATTGTGAAAGCAATATCTCCTTATCTGTTTGATTCACTTGTAGTCCAAGCACCTTAAAGTACTTTATAGTAGGAATATTACCAGTTCAAAACTCATAAGGAGTCTTAGTGTTGTTACCTCTAATCTAAACTTAGTTAATAATGTAAACAATAGTGTGGATTGCCTCTCTCCAATATTCATCCAGTACATTTTCTTCCTTCATTATGGTAGTGACCTCCTGCACAGTTAGGTTCTTTCTCTCTACAACTCCATTCCATTGTGGGGTTCTAGGAGAAAAAAATCTCTCTTTATGCCATGCTCTTCACAAAATGTATTAAACTCACTGGAAGTGAATTCTCCACCTCTATCAGACCTTACAAATTTAATTATCAGGTTTACTTCATTCTCTACCCTTTCCTTAGACACTTTAAATCTATCTAGAGCCTGAGTCTTCTCTCTAAGAATTGTAACCCATGTCATTCTAGAATAATCATCAACAAGGAGCATGAAATACCTGTCACCATTTAGACTTCCTATTATTGTAGGGCCATAGAGGTCAATATGCACCAATTCCAACATTCTGGTAGTTAACTGATCTTTTCCTTTAAAACTGCTTCTAGTTTGCTTTCCTAGCTGACAATTCCTAATAGTAATAGGCTTTGTAATCTTAGGTATATCTTAGACAACCTCTCTTGAACTGATTATAATTAAATCATCAAAGTTTACATGTCCCATCCTATGGTGCCATAGAAAAACTTTCATTAACTTGAGATACTAGACACTGAATATCAACACCCTTAAGTTGATAAATATTTCCATGTGTTCTTCCTATCTGCAAACACAGTTCTAGACCCTTTTCTAATTTCACAGTGTTATCCTAAAACACAAGCTTGAAACCTTTTCTACACATTTGTACAATACTTGAAGTGATTCCTTAAGCCTTTAACATAATAGACATCATCAGTGTTTTGCTTTCCATCAAAACTAAGTGTTCCTTTCCCTACAATCTTTTCTCCAGCATCATCTCCAAACATAACTAAACCACCATCATATATTTCAAGCTTAGTGAACTATATTTCAAGTCATGTGATTAGAGAAGCCACTACCAATCACTCAATAGTCTTCATCTTGTCTAGCATGAAATGTAGTAACTAGGGTACCTTCCTTCTCATCCTTCTTACTCTCCAAACCACTTTCCTTTGCACATCTTCCAAATTTAGCAAACATGGATTTACTCTTTAAAGCTAGAAGCAATCATTCATCATCATTATCCTCAAAATTAGATTCATCATAAAAAATTCTAATATCTTCTCTGACATAATACAACTTCTTGTACTTCTTATCCTTTCTTTCTTTTTTATTATCTTTGCTCTTCTTATGTAAAACTCTATTTGGACACCTCAAAGCACAATGACCAATGTTTCAACAACTAAAACATTTAAAAGGTAACATACCTTTGTACTTGTTGGTACCTTTCTTCAACTTCCTTGTAAAGTTTTCTTCCAACTCATCTAAACTATCATCCTCTAGATCATCTTCTATCTTTGTAGCTTTAAAGGCAGACTATGTCTTCTCCTCTTTCTTTCCAAACTTACTCATCTCAAATGTAGTCAAGGTGCCAAATAGTTGTTCTTTAGTAAACTTCTTCAAGTCATATAATTCCTCAATAACTGAGACCTTATCACTGTAACTCTCTAGTAAGGTCAATATAATCTTCTTTATTATATCCTCAACTGTCAAGGCACCCCCTTGATTCCTAACTTAATTTTTTTGCAAGATCAACCCTCAAGAAAAAGTTTGCAATAGATTCACCTTCTTCCATTTTCAAATTTTCATATCTTCACTTTGTTGTCAGCTTCTTTGTCAATTTCACTCCACAATTTCCTTCATAAATATCTTCTAGCTTCTTCCAAATTTCACAAGTAGTGCCTAAAGAAATAAATTTAGGTTTCTCAGTCTTAGATAAAGCACTATAAATCGCATACCTCACTTTCTCATTCTCCTTATAGGTGGAGATCTCATCTATAGTATTAGGTCCACTTGTCGAAGCAACATACTTTGTCTCAATAGCCTTCTAGGTCTTGTAACCAAGAGAGATTATGTAACCTCTCATCTACACTTTCCATTCATTGTAGTTAGTTCCATCAAACATGGGATCACCAATTTGTGTGTCATCAAATCTACTTTAAGTGGTTAAGCTCTTCACCAAGGAACCAAAGCTCTAATACCAATTATTGAAAGGAACAAGACAACTAAGAGGGGGGGTGAATCAGTTGTCACCAAATTCAAACTGAAAACTTCAAACACTTATCAACTTCACAACCACTTAATTCTATTATTAAGTATGACCATGAAATGCACAAAATATATAGAAAAATCAACACAAGAGACACCATATTTTATGTGGAAAACCTAATAAGGGAAAAACCATAGTGAGGATTAACTCACAATATAAAGTAATAGCACAACTAAATACAAGAGGCTCATTTCCTAGATATAAAGGCTCATTGCCTACAGATAGGACTCAATGTTGCAAGTATGAGCAAGTTTGGTGGCATTTCTATTAATGTTGTCATTGATGTCAACACATTTTAGTATGTTAAAGATTGTACATGTATAGTTGAGATGCTTCTAAGATGTGAGTGTATGGATCTATCTTTATGATGTTGAAGATGTGTTGATTTGATGACTTTCCAAGTGCTTTTGGAAAAATTAATAAAGAAGACAACTCAGAGTGATGAATGGGTTCAGAATGTGCTCTGGTATGTGCTCTACATTTCTCTTGTGTTGACCCTATGCTTGTGTGGATCTGAAGGTTTGCTAATGATAATATTATGGTGATATGTCCTGAGTTCTAGCTTTTGGTGTGATGGTATCTAAAAGTTACATTCACCAGTATGTGAACTATTTTGACAGAGTTGGTCTTCTGTGGACTGAGAGAAATTTTTCTCCTCTGTAGTCCTCTGTTGTTTTGTCTCGGATCTTGCAAATCTAGGAGATGTATTCTAAAGGTTTTTTTTGGGTTCTAGCAAAGAATTTAGAAGTTTAGTAGTCCAGAAGTCATGTTTCAGTGTTGTGTGTGTTTGCACAGTTCGAATGGACTGGTGAAAGGTGTTCAGTGTTCAAAGATTGTTTCACTTGTTGTAGATGTATCTAAAGTAATCTAATATGCGTTCTTGTGCACAATGAAGTGTGTTGTGGCATCTACATGTCATCTTATTGGGAAGCATGTACATCAATGCTCATTTGTGTTTTCATTAGGTTTGGACGACTGAGTTTTTACACTTCATTTGAAGAATAAAATGTAATTAAGAAGTGTGTGGTTGATCCAAGACATTTTATTTTTGGTCTTGGTTAGGTTGTTTTCTTTGGTCCACTCTCATTCCTTTCCACCATAGGAATGTTGAGTTGCCAACCTAATTTGAATTTATGAAATAAAGTTTATGTGACCAACCTTGGAGAAATTTTCTAAGGTTAAAGATGGTATAAATGTGAATTGAATTGTGAAGAGTTGTATGAAAGTGTGATGCAAAGTGACAAAGTGAGCCACAAATCATAAGAGTAGAAGTTTATGAAAGTGTGTTGAGGTAGTAGTTCTTTATTGTGTTAGATTCCTAAAGGCAGTGAGTTGAAGGTTTATGTAATCTTTTCATCAAGGCTACGAATGTGTGTTAATTGTTGTGGTGTATCTTTTGTTATCTTTTGTATTTGTAGGCACTGGGACTCCCTATTGGACAGTGAGTCCTCTTATGGGTAGTGAGCCTCTATATTCAATTTTATAATCTTTATACTATGATTTAACCCTCACCGTGGTTTTTCCCCCATTAGGTTTTCCATGTAAAATATCTAGTGTTCATTGTGTTGATTTACTTTTTGTTATTTGTGTTTTATGCTTTTACTTAATAAAAAAATAGTGTGGTTGTGGAATGGATAAGTGTTGAATTTTAAGTTTTAATTTTGTGACAACCGATTAACCCCTCCTCTTAGTTGGCTTGCACCTATTTAACAATTGGTATCAGAGCTAGGTTCCTTGGTGTAGAGCTTAACCACTTAAGGAAAATTTGTTGGCGCATAAGTTGGCAATCCCTATGTTTGTTGGATCTGATTACAATGAGTGGAAAGTGAAGATGAGAGGATATATTATTTCTCTTAGTTACAAGACCTAGAAGGATGTTGAGACGAAGTACACTACTCCAGTGAGTGGACCCTCTTTTGTAGATGGTCCCTATTTTGTAGATGAGGTTTCTTCTTATGAAGAGAATGAGAGTGAGGTATGCTATTTTTAGTGCTTTATCTAAAACTGAGCAAACTAAGGTTCTTTCTTTAGATAATACTCATGAAGTCTAGAAGAAGTTGGAAGAACTGTATGAAGGAAATGAAAGAGTAAAATTGATAAAGAAGTTGGCAGCAAAGCAAACATTTGAAAATTTGAAAATGGAAGAAGGTGAAGAGTTTACATGTTATTTCTAGAGGGTTGAGGTGACAACAAATGAAGTTAAGAATCAAGAGGGAAAGTTGACTGATGAAGATATTATTAAGAAGGCCCTAATCACCCTACCAGATTGCTACAGTGATAAGATCTCAGTTATTGAAGAAATGTATGATGCTAAGAAGTACACTTTAGACTAGTTATTTGGAACCTTTATGGTATTTAAGAAGAGAAAGTTCAAAAAAGAAGGCAAGAAAGAAAAACAAAGAGACAACATTTAAGGAAATGAAGATTGAAGATGATTGGAGAGTGATGGTTCAAATGAGTTAGAAGCGAACTTCACCAGTAAGTTGAAGAAAGGTACTGAAAATTCTAAAGGCATGTTGCCCTTTAAATGCTTCAATTGTGGTAATATTGGTCATTATGCTTCAAGATGTCTAAATAGAGTTGTACATAAGAAGAACAAGGATTATAAAGATAAGGATATAAAGGATAGGAAATACAAGAAGTTATATTATGTTAAAAAAGAAGCTGAGATCTCTGATGATAAATCTAAAAATGAGATTAATGATAGTGAATTCTTGTTTTTAGCCTTGGAAAGTAAATTTGTATCTCCTAACACTAGAAAATGTGCAAGAAAGAAGGCTCTAGATAATAAGAGGAATAGGATGGAAGGTGCTTTGGTTACTGCTTTTCATGTAAGATAGGATGAAGACTACTGGGTAATTGACAGTGGATGTTCTAATCACATGACTGGAGATAAAAGTAAGTTTACCAAACTTGAAAAGTATGATGGTGGTTTTGTTATGTTTGGTGATGATTCATGAGCTAATATTTGTGGGAAAGGTTTAATTAGTTTTTATGGTGTACATAGCACCGATGATGTATATTATGTGAAGGGTTTAAGGAATGAACTTTTGAGTGTTGGTCAGATGTGTATCAATGGTTTTAAACTTGTATTTTACAATAATATATGTGAAATCTAAAAAGGATCTAGAAATGGAGATATGGTTGTTTCTGGAAGGAGAACTCATGGAAACATCTATCAACTTAAGGGTATTGATGGTCAGTGCCTTGTATCTCAAGTCAGTGAAAGTTGGTTGTGGCACCAGAGAATGGGAAATGTAAACTTTGATAATCTGGTAAGAATCTGTTCAAAAGAAATTGTCTAAGGTCTACCTAGAATCTCAAGACCTGCTAATACTATTTGCAAAAGTTGTCAATTGGGGAAATATGTAAGATGCAACTTTAAGGGAAAAGAGCACTCTACTAATGGAATGCTAGAATTAATTCACACTGATCTTTGTGGTCTAACTAGAACAAGAAGCCTAAATGGTGATAGGTATTTCATGCTTCTTATTGATGATTATACTTGAATGACATGGGTTGTTTTTCTTAGGGAAAAGACACAGGCTCTGGATAGGTTTAAAGTGTTCAAAACAAGAGTGGAAAATGAAGTAAATTTGAAAATCAAGTGTTTGAGATCTAATAGACGTGGAGAATTCACTTCTAGTGAGTTTAATACATTCTATGAGTAACATGGCATAAAGAGAAAATTCTCTACTTTGAGAACCCCTAAGTAGAATGGGGTAGTTGAGAGGAAAAACATGATAGTACAGGAAGTTTCCAAAACCATGATGAAAGAATCAAATGTACCAGATGTGTACTGGAGAGTGGCAATACACACTATTGTTTATGTTATTAATAGAGTCTAGATTAGAAGCAACAACACAAAGACTTCTTTTGAGGTATGGACTAGTAAGACTCCTACTATGAATACTTCAAGGTATTTGGAAGCAGATGTTACATTAAAAGAGATGATTAAAATCTTGGAAATTTTGATGCTAGATGTGATGAAGGAATTTTTCTTGGGTACTCTACTACTAGAAAATCATATAGATGATTTGATAATAGATGAAGGAAGACTGTTGAAAGTGTTAATGTGAAAGTTGATGAAGAAATATGTAGACCTATTGAGATAAGTGAAGTTGAACCTGGTGATCTTATTGATGGAAATGTACCTTAGGAGAATAAAGAGAAAGAAGAAGAAGAGAAAGAAGAGAAAGAAGAGAAAACTGAAGAAGAAGAGAATGAGCCAGAACCTACTATTAAGAATCCTAAGTATGTACAAAAGAATCATCCAGAAGAATAGATAATTGGAGATAAGAGTGAAGGAGTGAAGACAAGAAGTAAAGTGGAAGCTGAGGTAGATCTGTATTTACTTTCTAAAATTGAACCTAAGTCTGTGAGTGAAGCATGTAAAGATGAGAGTTGGATGAAAGCTATGAAAGAAGAGTTGCAATAGATAGAAAAGAATCAGACATGGGATCTAGTCCATAGACCTATGAATAAGAATTTAATTGGTTCAAAATGGGTGTTTCAGAATAAGTTGAATGAAAATGGATAATTCTTAAGGATTAAGGAAATACTTCTATGCAAGGGGTATTCACAAGTTGAAGGAATAGACTTTGAAGAAACATTTCCCCTTGTAGATAGAATGGAATTTATTAGAATGTTTATGGAATTTTTAGCCCACAAGGATTTCAAAGTGTATCATATGGATGTCAAGTCAGCATATCTAAATGGTGAATTGGAAGAAGAAGTGTACATGGAACAACTTGATAGGTTTCAGTTATCTAAAAAACTGGACATGTTTTGTAAGTTGAAGAAGGTGTTGTATGGATTGAAACAAGCTCATAGAGCTTGGTATGCGAGATTTGATAGATACCTGAAAATGCAAGGATTCATCAAAGGCTTTGCTGATAGCAATCTTTACTTCAAAGTGCAAGGTAAAAAAATGTTGATAATAGTTGTATATGTTGATGATATCATTTTTGGTGTGAATGAAGGAATGCATAAAAAGTTTGTTGAAGAGACACAAAAAGAATTTGAAATTTCTATGATTGGTGAACTGAATTTCTTTCTTGGTCTTCAAGTGAATCAAATTGATAAAGGGATATTCATTTCAAAATATAAGTATGTAAGAGAGTTGTTGAAGAATTTTAGGATGGATGATTCCAAACCAATTAGTACTCCTATGGTAACTAGATATAAACTAGGCAAAGATGATGAATCTACTAAAGCTAATCAGAGAAAATATAGATCTATGATTTGTGGACTACTGTATCTTATTGCTACCAGACTAGATATTTTGCAAGTAGTATGTCTAGTTGCCATATTTAAAGAAGATCCTAAAGAGGAACATTTTATAGCTATAAAGAGGATATTTAGATATCTTAAAGGTACATTGGATTATGGCTTATAGTATCCTAAGGGTGATCATTTCACCTTGAGTGCTTATACTGATGCAGATTGGGATGGTTGTGTGGATGACTGGAAGAGTACCAGTAGAGGTGCTTTCTTTCTTGATGGAAGATTGGTTTCTTGGTTGAGTAAGAAACAAGACTTGGTTTCTTTATCCACTGCAGAGGTAGAATATATTGTTGCAACATCCTATTGCACACAAATTTTGTGGATGAATCAAAATTTGAAAGACATTGGAGTAATATGTGATGATCCCATTCCTATTTTCTATGACAACATGATTACTATAAACATTTCAAGGAATTTAGTTATGCATTCAAGAACAAAACACTTATCTATCAAATATAATTTCTTGAGAGAAAATGTGTTGGAGAATGAAGTCAGATTGGAGTATGTGACAATAAAGGAACAAATTGCAAATATATTTACTAAGGATCTTTTGAAGGATACTTTTGAGCATCTTAGGGAGATGTTGGGGGTCATTGGCCCTCCAAACTAGGTGCACATAAAGTTACATCAATCCAGTGAATTCACATATTCTTCATTTATTTGGACTGATAAATGTCTCTACTCCATAGGGGGAGTAGATAAGTTTTTCATTGTTGCAATATGAGTGCACTCTTAAGGGGGAGTGATTGGAGTTTTTGATCTTTGCCATTGATGTCAAAGGGGGAGAGAAAGACATGTGAATAATAGTTGTAGAGGAAGAGAAGGTTTTCTCTAGGGATATTGTGAAGGATGTTGTCTTTGATGGTTTTTCACATCATGTGTTGCCATCAATGACAAAGGGGGAGATTATTACAAGTATGAGAAATTTTGGTGGTGTTGTCATTAACATTATCATTAATGTTAACACATTTCAATATGTTGCAGGTTGTACATGTATAGTTGAGATACTTCTGAGATGTTGTGAGTACATGGAGCTATCTTTACGATGTTGTAGATGTGTTGTTTTGATGATTTTCCAAGTGCTTTTGAGAAAATTAATAAAGAAGAGAAGTTAGAGTGATGAATGTGTTTAGAATCTGCTCTGGTATGTGCTCTGCATTTCTCCTGTGTTGATCCTATGCTTGTGTGGATCTGAAGGTTTTCTAATGGTAACATTATGGTGATATATCTTGAGTTCTAGCTTTTGGTGTGATAGTATGTGAAAGTTACATTCACCAGTATGTGAACTGTTCTGGTAGAGTTGGTATTCTGTGGACTGGGAGAAATATTTTTTCTTTGTTGTCCTCCATTGTTTTGTCTCAGATCTTGTGGATTTGGGATATGTCTTCTAAAGGTGTTTTATGGGTTCTAAAAAAGAAGTTTGAAGTTTGGTAGTTTGGAATTCATGTTTTAGTGTTGTTGTGTGTGTTTGCACAGTCTAAATGGACTGGTGAAAGGTGTTCAGTGTTTGAAGATTGTTTCACTTGTGGCGGATGTATCTGAAGTAATCTAAAATGTGTTCTAGTGCACAATGAAGCATGTTGTGGCATTTTTATGTCATCTTATTATTGGGAAGCATGTACATCAATGTTCATTTGCGTTTTCATTAGGTTTGGTTGACCTAGTGTTTACATTTCATTCAAAGAATAAAATTTCATTAAGGAAACATGTGGTTGATCCAAGACATTTTATTTTTGGTCTTGGTTAAGTTTTTTCTTTGGTACACTCGCATTTCTTTCCACCACAGGAATGTTGAGTTTCCCACCTAATTTGAATTTATGAAATAAAGTTTGTGGCTGACCTTGGAGAAATTTTCTAAGGTTAAAGATGGTATAAATTCAAATTGAATTGTGAAGAGTTGTATGACAATGTGATACAAGGTGACAGTGAGCCACAAATCATAAGAGAAGTGTGTGAAAGTGTGTTTATACAATAGTTCTTTATTGTGTTAGATTCCTAAAGGAAGTGAGTTGAAGGTTTCTACAATCTTCTAATCAAGGTTGCGAATGTGTGTTAATTGTTGTGGTGGATCTTTTGTTCTCTTTTGTATCTATAGGTAGTGAGCCTCCTTGTTGGATAGTGAGTCCTTTCTGTAGGCATTGAGCCTTTGTATTTGGACAGTGAGTCCCCTTCTAGGTAGTGAGCCCTTGGTAGTGATCCTTTGTTTTCAATTTTATATTCTTTGTATTGTTAGTTAACCCTAACCATGCTTTTTCCCTCATTGGGTTTTCCACGTAAAAAATCTAGTTTTCATTATGTTGATTTACTTTCTATTATTTTTGTTTCATGCTTTTACTTAATAATAGAATAGTGTGGTTATGGAATTGATAAGTGTTTAAGTTTTAAGTTTGAATTTTGTGACAACTAATTCACCCCCCTCTTAGTTGTCCTACGCTTGTTTAACACTCACTTTCCCAAGGAGGATCACTACCCATATAAACAAATTATTATAGGAAGATCCACCACTACAAGTTACACACATTCACAACCTTGATAAGAAGGATTGTAGACACCGTCAACTTACTACTTTTAGGAATCTAATGCATTAAAGTATTGTTGCGCCAACTCAATTTCGCACAACTTTGCTTCTTAAACTTGTGGCATGATTGAGCGATTAATTCATTATATATCTCAACTTGTATTTATACCATCTTCAACCTTAGAAACTATCTCCATGGTCAGCTAAACACACTTCATTTCATAAATTCAAATTAGGTTGGCAACCCAACATTCCCCATAAGTCCATCAGGACTATAAAAACACATTAAAAAATACTAAAATTCAACTTTTGGAGCACTAGACCATGAAAATATTTTCCATAACATAGAGAGCACCATTACAAGACATTCCAAATCTACAAGGCTTGAAACAAAATAGTGGAAGACTACAAAGCAAAAATATTTCACCCATTTCATAAACAAATAGCTCTATCAAATTAGTTCATATACTGATGAACAAAACTTTCATTCTCTATCAAACCAAAAGTTGCAAATCATGAGATGTCACTAATAGAAGCCAAAAAACAACACCTCAGATCTATACCAGTATAGGATCAACATGGAGGAAATGTGAAGCACATACTAGAGCACATTCATAACATACCCTCAATTTTGACTTTTCTATTTATTAATTTTCTCAAAAGCACTTGGTTTTCTCAAAAGCACTTGGTAACGCATCATATCAACACACCTGCAACATCATAAAGATAGCTTTGTATACTCGCAACATCTCATAAGTATCTCAACTATCCATGCACAACCTGCAACATCCTTTACTATGTTGACATGGCATCAATGACAACACAATCAAACTTGCTCATACTTGCAACATATGGTGTTGTCACAATAGTTGGTTTACAATTGCCGAGAGGAATGAATTTTAGCTGAAATCACATATTTTAGAAAATATAGTGATTTAAGCCTTAAAAAGTTTCATTTTAAGGATTCCAATTGAAGAGGGTTTGATCAAATCACCTTAGATCAAACCCCCTTGATAGAACCTCGCTAGTTTTAAACCACCTATAAATGCGTCTCTTTTACACCTATCAAAATGCTGATAAAAAATCACTTTTGATTTAGCTTTTGGGGGATCAAATGAATTCATTTAAAATTTATTTTAAATGATTATGGTATTCCTCAGAACAAGCCATCCAATGAATATAATTTTAATATGTTT